>JAFBJT010091597.1:0-100191 GCA_016785325.1 Chascanopsetta lugubris | reverse complement strand
AAAGAAAGAAAAAAGTCGGAAAAACTATAAATGAATGAATTAACTGAACCAATGAGAGAAGAAAGAGAGAAAAGAGGTCTATTCAAGATATATAAATCCTATTGCAAACATAGATTTGTAAATAGCAAGCAAAGGAGTTTAGGAATCTTTAATTCAATACATTCTATTATATCTATACGGTAGTTTATTTGAATTCTGTCATTTGCTTCATATATTTTAAATCAACTGCGGGATTGAGACAAACACACAGCACGATAAATCACCAAAATAGAGCTTTGCTGCCCCCTAGTGGGGGAATTTGATACTAGTTAAAATAAAATAAAATAAAATAAAATAAATTCTAAATTAATGTGTTGATGTAAATCAGTACATAATAAACACAAATTAGATTTCATGAAATGAAAAAAAATGAAATGGGGGATAATCTGTTATTCTATGATAGATGTAATATAAATGCATGGGAGATGTATATAATGAGCTGACCTTTCATAATGTGGTACCGAATCAAAGTTAATTAAAAAGTTAATTACATTTTTTTAGTATTTTGATAAAATATGTAAAATATGAATTGAAGCAGTGACAAGATTGGTTACATTAATATATTTCTAAATGGTTTTCAGCGCAAATACTGGTCTTAGTGTATGAAAAGTTCTGATTTGCAATGTTTAGAATATAATTAATTAACTAGGCTGAAAAATAATAATGTTAATATGATCATCTCTTTGATCATCAATATCAAAGAGGTTACTTTGGCTTTGAATCTAAAATATCAAAAATATATACGTTGGATTGTGCACTGGAAAATGCAACATGTATTCTGCTAGGTATTTGGTATTATGATTAAAAGTACTAAGCTACTTTTCATAACAATACACTGGTTGTTGTTTCTATTTGCAGGCAATGATGCGAAAATGTCCCGCGCTTTGGTGATTCACTCTGAGCCAATAGGAATGTGGCGATTCCTTCCCTCTGTTGTTGCTATCTAATCGGAGCCGAGAATCAATATGAGCCAATGGTGTGCGTTTTAAGCACATATCTTAACCAATGGGCGATGAGTATACATAATAAGACAAGCCAATGGGACGACATCATCGCTGTGTGACCGTAGCAGGGTCAGCCGGTCTCATCTCGCCGCTTCTCCACCCGGCTGCTCTTTTCAGATCCTCACTGCAATGGCGGAACAGCAGCAGTTCTACCTCTTGCTGGGCAACCTGATGAGCCCTGACAACAACATCAGGAAGCAATCGGAGGTAAGAGCGAGGTGTCCCGGCTGTTTCCCCACCGCTGACAAGGCCAAACGGCTCAGGGAACTGCTCCACTCGGTGTTAGCTCCAAGCTGTTAGCCGCCTGTTAGCTTCAACCAGCCTGGCCGCGCGCGCACTCAGCTTTCACGTCAAAGCTCGATGAGAGTCCACGTGCGACTAGGAGCCGACACCGAGTACTAGTCAGCTAACGCTAACTACCCGCCACCATATTGCGTAGTTAAGTTGACTCAACGTGTGTCTCACTGAAACTAGACGGACTGTGTCCGTGTGTGTTTGACTGTCTGCGTAAAATCCCCGTGGGTCTGAGGGAAAGTGAAATCCACGTTTAGTGGGTTCTTATCGCTGTTTCTCCAGCTGACAGTGAAGCTAGCCCCTTAGCTAGAGGAGTACAGGAAGTAGCATGAAGCTAAATGTTTCATTAGCAGGGGAGCTAATTGTTAGCACGGGATCCAACGCTTAGTATTGATGATCAACGTCGCATATGTGATCATAATAAACATAAACTGTATCCACTACTGGGCTAGTTCGTTTAGAGCTAGCTATGTTAGCATGCATTGGCCTTCAGTGATTTAACACGGAGGTCAGTGAACGCAACTCTTAATAAACATGCCCCCCACATAGTAACTCTTGTGTTATTGCAGAGAGGTAAAGCAGTTTAGCTCAGTTTCAGCCACGTCACGACACGCCCTGGATTAGTTGGGGTGGGGATTTGTCTGGTTGCTGTATGGTAGCCTGGTTGGCCTGGTCACCACATACACACACCACCAGTCGCCTCTGGTGGCCGCTGAGCTATTGTTGCCCCCAGTTCTCCCACTTTTCCATGAGGTGGGTGAATCTTATCGCCTCCCACATCCACATCCAGTCAGCGGATTCCTTTATGAGACACAGACTGTCTGTCCTGATGCTAAGCTCATTGGAATCCATCCTGTATAGCAACTGTCTTACTCACATAATAGGGATTGATCCAGATGCAAATGGATTTACACCCCAGCTAATGACTATGGAGCTGCTGGACTTGTGTGTAAGGGCATCCAGACCCCTGGATAATATACAGTGATCCATCAATCTGTAAAGTAATCAGTGTCTGGACTCAAGTTAGGTGTTGCACTGTAAACATGCAGTCATTTAAATACTCTTCTACCCTGCCTCTTTGTCAGGCTAATGTATCTACTTCCCATAACAATAAGAGATACCAAGCTGTTATCACATGCGCCTTTTCCCATACAAAACAAAGCCATGTTCTCTTGGTTTACTATTAGCATCTCTCACATGATTCATTAGATATTTGTCATCAGAGTACACGCCCGAGGTTGACCAGCATCTCAACAGAGCCAATCCCGTTTTATGTGTTTGCACTTGTAATGTGGCCTCAGAGCGACCGCAAGACAGTTAGGGACTGTCGCAATCATGAGTGCAAATATAGACGTTATAAAAACATCAATTTCATGTCTGTCGATTTTATAAATTTTTTTCGCTTCGTGCTTCTTCCATAGAAAGTATCCATTTAATTGCATTTGAAAGCATCAGCTGCCGTCTCCGGGTTTCTTGTGTAAACATATTGACGCAATCATGAACTTCTGCTTTAATCCTAGCAGAAAATAAACTGTCTTGTACAACAATCAGATTCCCAGGCTTAAGCAAAGTCACTGTATTAGGTGTCTAGTCAAGATATTGTGCGCCATATCTGTCATAACATGTCAGTGTTGGCCTGTTGCATCTGTTCCAGTTTGAAATGTGACCCAGTGTGTGGAATCACAGGCATGTGTAAAATCATCGTTTATTTGTGACTCTGGTTCAGTCAACACGTTCCAGTGTGATTTGTTCAGAGGGGCCAGAGCTCTACATCTGTCTCCTGGTGCAACACATGTCTTGTCTCATCGTCACTGCTGTCTGTCATTTTCTGTGCAGGAGACGTACGACAACATCCCTGGTCAGAACAAGATCACATTCTTGCTGCAGGCCGTCAGAGATGCATCTGCTGCTGAGGAGGTTTGTATTGGAACTTGTCTTGAAGAACAAGTTAACTGATGCCTTTTGCCCGCATAGTTGAATTTCATGTGGCATTACATCACCACAGTCCTCTGCATTAGCACATCACTGAAAAGTTGTAGTATGCATGGCAGTTAAAGAATGTTGTGTCCTCTCATGCGGTGCCCTCACCGCTGCCTGACAGCGAGACCTGTGAGTCACAGTTCTGGCGTTTGGGCTTTTCCCTTTACTCAAAGTGTGAGTTCACCAGCTGCTGCGTCGTCCACGTTTTCTCTTCCTTTCTTTTCCTCGAGGGCGATATTTATAGTCTTGAAAGGGGAGCAGGCAGAGAGGCGATCGGCCCAGGGCTCGTGAATGTGCCTCTTTGAGATGCCTTTATCTTGGAGGGGCCATTTATTCTCAGGGCAGTAGGTTCTCCTTGCTGATGCATCATTAGCTGCAGGCCTTGTAAACATCTAAAAAAAATGATTAAATGATTTGAATGTTGTGTCCGCTCAGGTCAGACAGATGGCCGCTGTGCTGCTGCGCCGGCTGCTGTCGTCCTCCTTCGAGGAGATCTACCCGGGTCTGACCATAGAGATGCAGACGGCCATCAAGACGGAGCTGCTGACCAGTATCCAGCAGGAGACCTCGCCAAACATCCGCAAGAAGGTCTGCGACATCGCAGCCGAGCTCACCCGCAACCTCATCGGTAATTATCCTCAGAGATGAGTCACAGGCCAAAGTGTCGTCCTCTTGGTTGTTCTGAGGAGACGCGGTGATTATGGGATTACAATGCCTTTTTTTTTTTTAAATTGAATCTAGATGATGATGGAAATAACCAGTGGCCAGAGGTGCTGAAGTTCCTGTTTGACTCTGTTAATTCTGACAACGTCGGCCTGCGAGAGGCTGCGCTCCACATATTCTGGTGAGTCCCATTTAAAATCAAACGACTCATACAATCAGGCAGGAGCAGTGATGAGTGACTTAATGCATCTCTTTTGTTTACTTTAGGAACTTCCCTGGAATCTTTGGGAACCAGCAGCAGCATTACATGGAGGTTATCAAACGCATGCTGGTTCAGTGCATGCAGGATCAGGCCAACCCACATGTGAGGACTTGGACAGTTGTAATAAGGCCAAATTCTATGGGTTAATTTCACCTGCAACATTTAATTTTTCTTATAATTGTCTTTCAGATTCGCACCCTGGCGGCTCGGGCAGCGGCTTCCTTCGTCCTGTCCAACGAAAGCAACACAGCTCTGCTCAAACACTTTGCAGACCTGCTGCCAGGAATCCTGCAGGTGAGACCAGGAGACCTTGAGTTTAGTGTCATATGTAATTATGAAAGAATGCCACAAGTTTCAAAGATGGATGCTTGAAATATTACTGCCTCTCCCTGCCACCTGAGGTGTTGGATTTCTCCAGTCAGGTTGTGTTGACACTGAGGATAAGGAAGTGAACTCAAACAATAATATTGGTAGCTACGCCTCCTGGCTGTGATGATATTATTATCATTATTAAAGTGAAGGTAACAAAGTGTTCCCGTACATGAGGCAATGAGGCGTCGGAGCAGATTATGAGATGACAAATCTTTCCTTCATCAGTGACTCATGATTCAGTTTAAATTTAAACCCTCAGATTACAGCAGCAGTTTAAAGTTGGTCGCAACACTAACTTCGTCGTGTTTGTTGTCAGGCGGTGAACGAGTCATGTTACCAGAGCGACGACTCTGTGCTCAAGTCTTTGGTGGAAATTGCCGACACAGCGCCCAAGTACCTGAGGCCCAACCTGGAGGCAACTCTGCAGCTCTGTCTGAAGGTGAGTGATGGAGCAGCGTCACAGAACCACTTTACTGCTCCAATATCATGCATGATGTTTACGCTCCTGCTTGACTCGGCCTCCTCAGTTGTGTGCCGACTCCAACCTGACGAACATGCAGAGGCAGTTGGCGTTGGAGGTCATCGTCACCTTATCTGAGACAGCGGCCGCCATGTTGAGGAAACACACGGCCATCGTGGCCCAGAGTGGTGAGCGTTCACGTCTCACTCCTCACATTGATCCTGTCTCACTAGTGTGACGGGATCATTGAAGTGAAGTATGTTGTGACCCCAGTTCCCCAGATGTTGGCGATGATGGTGGATCTGGAGGATGATGATGAGTGGGCCATGGCCGATGAACTGGAAGATGACGACTTTGACAGGTTGGAACTGGGATGTCATGATAATTTGATCATTTTGACAGCACTTTGACCCAATTATACTTGAATATAAGCTACAAAATCAGAGTTTACAGGTTTTTAGCCAGTGTTGATGGATGTTTGTGCGTGTGTGATGCCTTCTGTGCAGTAACGCAGTGGCAGGTGAGAGCGCTCTGGACAGAATCGCGTGTGGCCTGGGGGGTAAAATCATCCTGCCCATGATCAAGCAGCACATCATGACGATGCTCCAGAACCGTAAGTTGTCAACTACTCACTGCGCACGATGAGGTTTTTGAATCCGTCACTGAGATTAACCCTGCGTGTTGTCCCCAGCTGACTGGAAGTACCGTCACGCTGGGCTAATGGCGCTGTCGGCCATTGGCGAGGGCTGCCACCAGCAGATGGAGGCCATCCTGCAGGAGATCGTCAGCTTTGTCCTCCTCTTCTGCTCCGACCCTGTAAGATATATTTGTCGTGCTTTACTTTCCTCACTCATTTAGCACGACGGTTTTGAGTTTAGAATTCTTTTCACTCTTCAGCATCCAAGAGTGCGTTACGCTGCCTGCAACGCTATTGGACAGATGGCCACAGACTTCGCCCCAACCTTCCAAAAGAAATTCCACGATAAGGTACTTCATGTTTAAAAAAAATAAATAAATAAAATAAAATAAAAAGAATACCTATTTGATAAATATTCAAGTTAAACAAAGACTCACCCTGCATCCCTCTCTCCTCCAGGTGATCTCCGCCCTGCTGCAGACCATGGAGGACCAAAGTAATCCCCGGGTTCAGGCTCACGCTGCTGCCGCCCTCATCAACTTCACAGAGGACTGTCCCAAATCTTTGCTCATCCCTTATCTGGACAGTTTGGTGCAGCATCTACATGTCATCATGGTCGCCAAGCTGCAGGAGGTAGATAAAAAAAGAAAGAAAGAAATGGGAGTTGAAAGACGACCAGCGTGTCATGTTTCTGAGAACTCACCCACCTTCCTGCCTGCTTCTTTCCCCCAGTTGATCCAGAAAGGCACCAAACTGGTCCTGGAGCAGGTGGTGACGTCCATCGCGTCGGTGGCAGACACAGCCGAGGAGAAGTTTGTGCCATATTACGACCTGTTCATGCCCTCGCTGAAACACATCGTGGAGAACGCTGTGCAGAAGGAGCTGCGGCTGCTTCGTGGCAAGACCATCGAGTGCATCAGCCTCATCGGCCTCGCTGTGGGCAAAGAGAAGGTACGAACGACCGAAACAGCTGATCCTCGCAGATCTATGAGAGCTTCCTGTTTATTCATTCGGCCTATTCTCTCTCCAGTTCATGCCAGATGCCTCTGCCGTCATGCAGCTGCTCCTCAAAACCCAAACCGACTTCAACGACCTGGAGGACGACGACCCTCAGGTAGTGGACACTTTCAACTGTCCAAGTCTCTTTCTCTCTGAGACGTTGGGAATAACACACTTTGTGTTTTAGATCTCATACATGATCTCAGCCTGGGCTCGGATGTGTAAGATCCTGGGAAAGGAGTTCCAGCAGTATCTGCCTGTGGTGATGGGTCCTCTGATGAAGACGGCCTCCATCAAACCTGAGGTGGCGCTGCTTGACAGTAAGTGATGCCAACCATCAACAGATTAACCTCTAACTCATTCAATCCGATAATCATACAAACCTTCTTGGTCGTGTAGCCCAGGATATGGAGAACATATCTGAGGATGACGGCTGGGAGTTTGTCAACCTAGGTGACCAGCAGAGTTTTGGTATTAAGACGGCCGGGCTGGAGGAGAAGGCCACCGCCTGTCAGATGCTGGTGAGTGCTGAAACAAACATTTAAAGCTGACTATATTTTTAGTTTCTACCTCTTGGTAAACTCCTCCCCCTTGTCCTGCAGGTGTGTTACGCCAAAGAGCTGAAGGAAGGTTTTGTGGAGTACACAGAGCAGGTGGTGAAGCTGATGGTTCCTCTCCTGAAATTCTACTTCCATGATGATATCCTTTCCCGAATTTCACTTAAATCAGTTTTCAGCTTTTTCTAAATGATCAGAAACATGCAACTTGTTTGTGGCGTTTTCTTAACTCTTAACTCACGTGTGCGAGTGGCGGCAGCCGAGTCCATGCCACTGCTGCTGGAGTGTGCTCGTGTCCGAGGACCCGAGTACCTGACCCAGATGTGGCACTTCATGTGCGACGCCCTCATCAAAGCCATCGGTACAGAGCCCGACTCGGACGTCCTGTCAGAAATAATGCACTCCTTTGCCAAGGTGACGCACCACGACAACCTACACAATCACAAGCCTGTATGTCCAGATTGTGTAGTGACTGATGGGAGTTTGTGTTTTGTGTCAGTGTATCGAACTGATGGGCGACGGTTGCCTGAACAACGAGCATTTCGAGGAGTTGGGTGGAATCCTGAAAGGCAAACTGGAGGAGCATTTTAAGAACCAGGAGCTGAGGCAGGGTGAGGCTGAGGCACCAACATGACATGTCAATAAAAACCCGATTTCACACACCAAGTTAAATCATCACATTTGTCCTCCACAGCCAAAAGACAGGACGAGGACTATGACGAGCAGGTGGAGGAAACATTACAAGACGAGGTAAATGGAGCTTATGTTGAATACAATCTTTAGGAAACTAAATGAGGAGTTGATGGTGGTTAACACCATTTTTTTTTTTTTTGGTTTTGTTTCTTCAGGATGAGAATGATGTTTACATCCTGACCAAAGTGTCAGACATCCTGCACTCAGTATTCAGTAGTTACAAAGAGAAGGTGCTTCCTTGGTTTGAACAGCTGCTGCAGCTCATTGTCCAGCTAATAGTAAGTATTTGATTCTCATTTATAATCTGTCACTTCAGGTCTAGTAGATAATACTGTACCTGGCCTTCAAATAAGTGGCCACAAGAGGGTGCCAAATGGCTGAAGTAACTCAACTGACCATACGTCTTGCCTGCCTTTAGTGTCCCAACAGGCCGTGGGCAGACAGGCAGTGGGGTCTGTGCATCTTCGATGACGTGGTGGAGCACTGCAGTCCCACCTCCTTCAAGTACGCGGAGTACTTCCTGCGGCCTATGTTGCAGTCGCTGTGTGACACCAGCCCAGAGGTGCGGCAGGCAGCTGCTTATGGAATCGGTGTCATGGCTCAGAACGGAGGAGAGAGCTACCGCCCGTTCTGTACAGGTGCGACCCCTCCCCCCTCCATTGCTCACTCGTCGGTTTGTGATCCATCGCTTTGACGTCACCTTTAATCTCCCGCGCGTCCGTCTTTCAGAGGCCATCCCCCTGCTGGTCGGAGTCATCCAGGCAGCCGACTCGCGCTCAAAGGAAAACGTCAACGCCACAGAGAACTGCATCTCAGCCGTCGGAAAGGTGATGAGGTTCAGGCCAGAGTGCGTCAACGTCAACGAGATCCTTCCCCACTGGCTCAGCTGGCTGCCGCTCAACGAGGACAAAGAGGAGGCTGTGCACACCTTCGACTTCCTGTGTGACCTCATCGAGAGGTAAGCCCCCCCCCCCCCCCCCCATACAGCGTTATAAAAACAACTTGTCTTTTCCCCCCTGCTGACTATTTGTCTTCCCTCCGCAGCAACAACCCCATCGTGCTCGGGCCGGACAACTCCAACCTGCCCAAGATCTTCCTCATCATTGCAGATGGTGTTGCTAATGAATCGGTCAAAAGTGAAGACCCGTGCAGTAAACGGCTCGCCAATGTCATCCGTCAAGTACAGGTGAGACTGAATTAACCCTAACTTTAAAACACGATACACCGTCGTCTTAATCGAGGATATACAATGATAATGGAACCTAAAGATGCGACAGATTGGATGTTGACTCTGTCACTGTCTCCAGGTGTCAGCAGGACTATGGACGCAGTGCGTATCAACGCTGAACGAGACGCAGCAGAAAGCCATTCAGGATCTACTGAACACTGCCTGAGCCCAAGCCCCCGCTCACCTCCATGCTCCTTTTTAAAACAAGAAACAAGCCCATGAAGAAAAGTTGAGCTCCTGGATCTCCTCCGTTCACTCCCTCTTCTTCCTCCTGCTCTGATCTCTAGTGTGAACGGACGCCAGCTTCACCCCCTCATCAGCACCACCGACACCCACCGTATGATTATTATAGCGCAGACCTCCATTAAAACAGACTGGGGGAGCAGGTTGGATATTGATGACAATGGGGAAACATTGGCCATTCACCTCAAAGACTTGCTTTCTGTTTCCAACCATTCCCCGTCTCATCATGCTGTGCCCAGAAGGACTTGTTTGCCGCGCACGCCCGTCATGACTCATCAAGGCTCTGAGGGGCCACAGTGGGGGGGTGGGGACAGGACATTCTCTTGGACTGAGCGATTTGGAAAACGTGATGATGCACACTGGGCAAACACTGCCTGTCTCCTGTGAAATTCATTTTTTTTTTCTTTTTTGTATTTTAATTTTATTTCTTTTTGTTCATGTTCCCAGTGTCGACTGCGAGGAAGCCACCTCAGAGGTTATGTTTCAAACAGTAATGGCATGTTTGTTCAAACTGCTAACTCTAGAAAATATAAATTATTAGGAAAATGACATCATCGTTGTCTGGGAAGACTTAAGCACCTTTCCTTTCGTAGCCTTTAAGATGGCCGTTCACGGGAATTGAAAAGATCAGTCTGTTCTCTGTTCTGGTCGCAGGGTGACGTGTAGCTTTCACGATCACATAATATACGACAAGTTTGGAGGATCATCGATTGTAGAGTCTTTGTATAATGCGTGCTACCATATTGTTCTATGGTTTCTGACCCTCAGCAGTCCTGCAGGAATGTGATGGAACTGCAGAAAATCCCAACAATAAAATTCCATTTGAGAATTCTGAGAAAGGAGTTTACCCTCTTTTGTTTCGACAGAGTAACCATGCTTTATTAGGACACCGACAGCACATGATTCAATTAAAGCTTGAGACCAAACTGTCACGGGTAGCCTTCTGCTGACATGAGGAAGCGAGTTCACCCCCTTCAAAATAATCTGGAAATATACATAAGCAAGTCGGACGTCTGTAAGTACAGAGCAGGAAACCGGCAACCATCTTGCAGCATATCCTTACCTACGATTTCAATTTAACGCCATTTAACATTTTCAATTTAATAACAGATGAGAGGGAAGATTACTTCCAACTCTTCAACCAAACCAGCATAATTATTAGCTCTGGATCTGTGCTGTCATGAGTTTATGGTTGGATTTTATGTGTTTATTACTTTAACCAGCCTGCTACATCCTGGACTCAGGGAAATGCAGGTTTTAAATAAAGCAGCATTGCCTTAAAGTCTTTACAGTTTGAGTATGGCACTTCACTGATTCACAGGTTTAATTCTCACTTTGAGACTCAAACTTTATTTAAGTGTTAAATTTACACAATGAGTTGAACCAGGCTTCTTGCTCAATCTTAAGAGTAATACAATTAGTTTTAACATCAACTTGACAATGCTGACATCCATTAACAAAGATTTGATTACTCCTATGTGAGTGGATGCATGATTTTCTCTGTTTGGGAAAATGGAGCTAACATTTTGAGCCTTATTCTCAAATCAACTAGTCGTCTTATTCTATTGCATTGAAAACACTGTTACATGAGGTGGATGAGTCCAAAGTTTCTCTCTACAAAAAGACTTGAAAGTTTATCACAGAGTTGTAGACTAGTGTTCTATTATGAGCAGGATTCCATCACAAATGGATTTACTCTACATGTACTCAAGCTACTGTAAATTCATTTGAAATTCTACCTGGGCTGATGTTGACAGTTTTCAGTCATTCCCAGTCCAGCTGGGAACAAACACCTGGATCATGTCAGTTTCACAGCAACCACCATAAGGCCAAAGTGCATTTTGTCTGTTCACTCAAAAGAATAGAACCTTCTCTAAAGTCCGACACACAAACAGTGAAGATCAGCGTGGATATGATCAGAAAGGAAACCTCGAGATTATAGTGAACTACTGTTAAAACCTCTGTCCAGGAATTTCACACATGTGGAGACTGACAAAGAATCAGCACGACCAGAGTGAGGTGAAGTGAGCGCCAGTGTCAGGGAACACTATTTACAGTGACGAGCTCGCCAAGCAGGAAGGTAAGAGGAAACCAGCTGCATGTGAAAACATGGTGATTTAGGACAAACGACTACAGAGTGTGCTTCTTTCTCATCAATTCTCCCGTCATCCTCTCCCGTCACCTTTTTTTCCTTCCTCTGTCCTCTTCTACTGCAGCATGTCCACAAAAGCATCAAACTCGTCGATGTTCTTCTCATAGACAGCCAGTTTCTCCGGCAGCGAGTCCTGCAGAGAGAAATGAGTCGTTTACAGTTTTCAGACACAGATTTTCTGTTCTTACATTCAATAATTTCACTGTTTAATTACGTTTGAAATGTAAAAAAAAGGTTTACCAGGTCATCGGCCATTGATTGTGAGCTGATGTGTAGTGAGAGACTGGCCAGTTGAGGAGGATTCTGAAACTCTCTGTAGAAGGTTCCCAGATCCATTGGCAACAAGTCATCTTTGGAGAAAGCAGGTCTCTGCGACACATTAGGATAAAGACATTAACTCTGAGTGAACTTAAAGTATATGAGCATCAATAACTAGCTCTCCAAAAACTATATCATTTCTACATGGTCTGCTCATGAACTGTTGCTCCTCTAAAGAGAAGAGAGAGTCCGACGATGCCTACGTACAAAGTCAACCATGACGAAGTCGTCCTGTGGTCCTGATCCCTCTGAGCCCTGAGAGTGAAGGCTGGCCTGCAGAGGGGAGGGGCAGGGCGGAGAGTCTGGGGGCTGCACCTGAACACAACACAAAAAAAATCATGTGTGATACAGATATACCAACAATACATGAGGAATGACTGTGTGTCGAGTTTCTGTTACCATGGGATCGTTCTCCGACGAGTCCAGGCCCCGAGGAGCGAATGCAGCAAATGGCAGATCCAGACTGGCTGCTGTTAACTACACACACAGAAACGGGATACTATTTTTAGCATTCCATTTCGTGAAGCTAGCATAAATATATAAACACAAGCGACTCCATCTGATGTACCTGTGTGTTGGGTTTATTGACGAAGGCTCCCACCTTCCTAGTGAAAGCATTGAGAGACTCCACCGGGTCGGACGGAGAAACGCTCCTCCTCCCTTCGTCCCTCCTTCCTTCCTCGCTCTGTGACAAGCCGTCGTCGTCACCGCTGGGAAGAGGGAGGAGCCACGGTTACAGACGTTTTCATTAAATGTTGTATTGAAACAATGTGAAGAGATTTACCTGCTGCCCGGTGTGTTGGGGTCGTGTTCTGCTGCCAGGTGACCGTCTGTTGCATGAGGATAAGCAGGAACCAGCACAACCCCACCCTCTTTCCCCCCATGCAATACCTGAGGTTAAAAAACACGACAAAAACAAAATTGAGCTGGTGATTTTTTGCTGGTGAACAAGTCAAACTCGACAGTGATGGATGAATAACTGCAGCATCACCTGGTTTATATTGACAGCAGGATGATACAGATCAGCTGCTCCAGCTACAGGTGGGGGCTGGTAGGATAATCTAGAGGCATAAAGCTAGAGAGAAGACCAGAGACGAGATTTCAGGATTAATGAATGAATTTCAATATTATGATGTCAGAAGCTGAAATTAACATCAGAGATTATCTGTCTCCAAGGATGAATATAGTATATAATGGAATAGCAGATTAAGTGAAATGGATCACGTGAACAGCAGCCAACTGCAGCCACAACAACAAGCTGTTACTACATGATGGGAACTTTACTCAAACGGTGATGGTGGTTAAACAAAGTTTCTGATGCACCTTCGACACAACACTGAGCAACACACACACACACACACACAGAAATGAAATGAAACGTCTAAAGGAACAGCAGAGTCACTCGGTGCAGTTTCAGAGCATTAACACAAAGACACACTCGCACAGTGGTCAGTGCAGACTCACAGTGTGAGTGACAAGTCCTGGTGCCAACGGAAGCTGCAGACTGTCCAGGGGGAGGGGCTTAGGCAGTTTAGAGGGAGACGGACTCAGTGTGCACACACACTGAGATAATGCAGAAACACGCGCACGCGGGAAAACGTTCAATAGAGAGACAGTAGGAAAGAAAAGAGAGAAAAGAGAAAGTGAAATAAAAACAGGCAGTGGAATGGAGAAGAAGAAACAGAAGGAAGATAAGAGAATCTGTGAGTGTTGTACCTGGGAAGGAGGGGAGGTGGAGAAGGAGGTGGTGCAGACCTCCTGTGAATCGTGAACTCCTGGGAATGGTCCCCCATCGTCTTCATCTGAGGCTCTGGATAAACATGCACACGAAGCCACAAAAAATAAATCAAAAGTTCCCTCTTTCCATCAACGCTGTCGAGTCATATGTGAGAAACAGCTGACATGTGCACTATGACCTCAACAGGATGCATTGCGACATCGAAAACACAATCTACATTGAAGGAGCCGCAACTTTGTGCCTTTAGTTAATCTTTAAACGTAAGCACGTTTCCCAATCTACCTGTAGTTGCACGGTTGACCTATATTCACAGGCCGCTGGCTGCCCGGAGGATCCACAAAGTGATCCACAATGATGCCCATGATGGGAGCGGCTCGCTCAAACTGTCTGCCGAGGACGACATTTCAACAACGTTTAAAATGTCAGCAAAGAATATTAACTTTCTCTTGGAGAAAATGAGACATCGTTAGTTACCTGTTAGACATGAATGCCAGGTTGGTGCGATAGGCACATGAAAGTGTGACGGTGCCAACAGGTGTGCCAACAACTCCAACACGGACAGTCTGAAAACCTTCAAAACAAATTGGAAAGAAACAGACACTTTCAGCTATTTACATTTGATATATTCTAAACCGGCAATATTCAGTTCAGTATCACAAAATCACATCACAAAACTAAAATGATAACACGTGTTCATACCTTCCCCCAATCCATTCAGCTGGACTTCTCCAAAATAAATCCTATAGAGACAATAACAGACAGATAAGTAGATGAAAATATTTAATATTTGTGGCTTATAACTGTGACAAAGTAGTTTCCACACCTGTATAATATGACATAATCATGCCCCTGCTTTCTGGACAGTTTGTAGGCCGGTGTTACTCTGGTGATGGCCAGCAGAGACTTCAGAAGCACAGAGAGACGGTTGTACACAGTATACGACACCTTGATGTCTTTATCACACCTGCAGCAGAAACAGAAAACACACAAGACTTTTTAGCACAGCGGCCAGGGGCTGTTCCAAAGCAAATATCAAAACATCAGAATTACATTTACAAGCCAATCAAGGAGAAGCAGTCATCACAAGTTCTGTCCACTATCAATCAAACATGTGGCTCAAGAACAATTAATACTTACTTTTCATTCATCTCCAGGCACCAAGTCTCCAACTCCATTGAGTCTCCCTGAAACAATTAATGACATGAACATATAACAAGGACTAGATATAACTGAGTCTTGGCATTAATTTGTTTTGAAACATGCAAGAGTTGGGTTTGTTTTACCTCTGATGTCTTCAGGGATATCTCAACACACATGGAGCGGCCGATGCCTGGCAGCTGACCTGCCAATGCTTTCTTGGCTTCATGGGTCACCTCTGGTATGTCTTTGATGGCCAGATTAAACTGGAGGATAACAATCAGAATGAGCGGACAAAGCGCTTTGAACAAAACAGCTCACAAAGGTGCAGATACAAATACTCTACAGCAATCCAATCAACCGCTTACAAATGGATGATAGGGGAAAGATATAACATAGGTTACCCAGTCTGAGCCTGTAGGTGATGAGGACGAGCGTGTGTAGATTTTCTCTCCAAGTCGGGCTTGGACTATCACCTGAACAGTCTACAAATACACATAAAATGTGACAATGTGAAAAGCTGTTCAGAAGAATATCCAGATTAAGAGTGACATTGATAGTGGTGATGGGAGAGGGAGAAAAACAACAATGGAGCATTCAAATACCTTTAAGGCAAAGAACTTAATGAACTTGTCCAAGTCTTTTTTATCCTGGGGACTCAGGTCACTGTCCATGTTGACACAACCCTGTAATTGAGCACGTCACAGCCGGTCAGAGATGCACAGAAAAAGAGACTGTAATCCACTTCCAGCTCTTTTTACACTATAAAATACTTACCTAGCATCATAATGTTATCTAGGGCATGAATTTGATCGCACTAATATTTACTTCTTTCAAAAAAGGTGATTACATGTAAACAACAGCCCCTGTGTAAACAGTGTAAATCCCATTTGAAGGAAGCTACATTGTGGTAGATTATAGACATTAAAGGTAAATCGAAGACCTTTGTAATTTGCCTATATGTAACACGACAAAAACGGTTTATTACTGTTGTTTTTAGCCTCCTAGTCTGTCATTAGCCACGCAGTGAGGCCTCCACGTTGACATCAATTTATACGAAGAGATTTGGAGGGTCACGTTCGAATGCAAGACAGTGACAACAACTCCACGCTATAAACTGCATTGTCTGTTATAATAAAAGTTAATAGAGGCACAATTGCATCAACAAAAGTGTGTTTTCGTTTCACGAAGGCAAGGCAGAGGCAGTGTCATACTAGCTAATGCTAACATGCAAGCTAGATACGACGCAGCTACATTTCACAAGATGAAGAAAAACTTACATTAGCTGTTCCCTCAAAGATGTTTCTTCAATGAAATAAGCAACAGGGCTACAGGAGAGTCTGGAAACGGCTCTAAATGAACAACGTAAAGGCTTCTTTGAGATGTGTACTACATCAGAGGCGACAGCTCAGTCAGCTCGTCTGTTTATCTCCTCCATATCGACGTGTTTGTGTAGTAGCAGTTTCACGACGACACTTTCGTTTATTTCAGGGGAAATTTATTTTAGATATATAAATAAAAAAATATGTTATTAGGTTGCGCAATATTAGTAAAAGCAGAAATCTTAAAATGTATATTCATTCATCCTGAGCTACTAAAAAAAATTTAAATTCAGGCTAGCACTCTCTGCGAATCTGCGTTGCAATAACACAAATTGAATGTTCCCGTTGCTTGTTTTGGTTGGCAAATGCTGCAAGGTATAGGTAATGTAAACAGCTTTTTCCTAAATAATACAAACATAATCAGATTACCTTTTCAGAATTATGAACACTTGGCTATGTGGGATTATACAGAATATTTCACTTGAACCAAAAAAGCTCAAGTAAGGACAATTTAATTGCCAAGTAGCTTGCCAGCTCGTGCTAGCTGCCTCTTGCTAGTTAGCTTTAAGCATGCAAACAACACTACAGGGCATTTGAAACACGTTTTATATTATTATGCCACAGTCTACAAAGAAATTGGGTGAATGTGCATGCAGTTAGATAAGGGTAACGATCATGATACGTCAAAAGTCATGTTTGGAAGTCATATCCCAACACCTCTTCAGTTAGCATTGGGTGTGCTGTTTACTAACTTCATCAATAACGCAGTAATAAAACATGTTGACAAACAATGACAATAAACACAACTTTGTCCATAAGAGATATAAATGTAACTGTGGAGATGTATATGTAAATAGTAATGCACCAATGAGAATATAACTTGAGTGAAATAATAATTATGTTTAATTGTTTTCATCCATAGCATGGCAATCCCTATAGCCATCTTGGACTGTGATCTACTCCTACACGGCCGAGGTCACAAAACACTGGACCGCTTCGACCTTGACTCTGTCTCTGACACCATCCTCCTCGACCAGTTTGGTTTCCCCAGAGAGTTTATTCTGTATCTGGTGGAGTTACTCAGAGATGTGAGTGTGTCCTCATGTTCATGTTATGGATGTGCACGTTAAATAAACCATATCCACTGTTTGATTATGATCTGTTGATCAGGACCTGTGTAGACGTACCCAGCGGTCCAGAGCCATCAGTTCAGAGGTCCAGGTTTTGGCGGCTTTGGGCTTTTACACGTCTGGCTCGTTCCAGACGTACATGGGAGACACTATCGGGATCAGCCAAGCTTCAATGTCGAGATGCGTGTCCAACGTGACCAAAGCCTTAGTGGAAAAAGCCTCTCAGTTCATCACATTCAACAGGTATCAATCGCATTTCATTAACGAATTAGTTCCATGGAGGAGACCCCGCCACACGGGTGTTATATACTTATAACGTTGTGTTTCATACAGGGATCCCTCCAGCAGAGAGCTGTTGTCCCAGGAGTTTGAGAGGGTTGCAGGATTTCCAGGAGTTCTGGGAGTGCTGGACTGTGTTCAGGTTCAACATAGTAAACGATACTAACTTGATAACTGTCAGTTTCAGGGAACTGATCAGACTCTCTTGATCTCCAGGTCGCCATCAAAGCTCCCAACAGTGAAGATTCATCATTCGTGAACAAGAAAGGGTTTCACTCCATCGCCTGCCAGCTCGTCTGTGATCCCCGGGGATTGTTGCTCAGTGCAGAGACTCACTGGGCGGGCGGACTAAGAGACACAGAGGTTCTGGAAAAATCTGCTCTCCACAAACAGCTGCTGGACATGGGGAGGGGCTGGCTGATGGGTGAGACATGGATTACTCGTCTTTGATCTGCAAAATCTGAAAAGTCCACTTTGGGTTCAATGCCAAAGAGATGAAAGGTTTTCTGTTTCCTAGGTGACTGTCGTTACCCTCAGAGGAAATGGTTGATGACGCCATTCGACAACCCAGAATCCCCTGCAGAGTTTCGGTATAATCTAGCGCACAGTGCAACACATGAGATTGTGGACCGGACCTTCAGAGCCATTCAGACCAGATTCAGATGTTTAGATGGCAGTAAAGGATACTTACAGGTATAATAGAACAACAATTCAGACAACACAGGGCTGTATTACAAACATTGTAGGACATGAATCTCTCCTCTGTGTGCAGTACTCTCCAGAGAGGAGTGCTGCTATCCTGCTGGCCTGTTGTGTCCTCCATAATGCCTCCCTGCAGTTGGGATTAGACGCCTGGACTCATGAGAGGACGGATCCTCCGGAGCAGCCTGAGAGCTTGGACCAGAGACTGGAGGACAGAGACAGAGAGGCGGAGGAGCTCAGGAAAGAGCTCACACTCAAACACTTCAGCTAAAATCTCATCTGGACTCAAACTTGAAGTTGACTCATGTCAGGTCAATCAGCTGAGATGAGACAATGGCACAGGAAAGGTCACATCTGATGTAATCAAATCCACCGACACAGAGTTGCTGATGCAGTTTTTTAATATTTTGCTGATTGCTACTCTACTGACTACACTAAGATAACATAATTATATATGGAGGAACATGCAAGGCACTATACAACAAACCAAGACGACATCATGTCCAACCACATTTCGAACCCTCTGGACAGTGCTGGGTTATATTCAACAGATATTCACGGAGAGTCGGAATAATCTAGAAGCTCCTGGAGTTTGATTCAAAGTGTGTCGAGCTCCTGTGTCGCCCTGGTTCCTTTACAAATGGAATAACGCACCCTTTTTTTAACCCTCCCAAATTGAATCCCCTCAAAATGTGCCAATTTGTAATGTTTTCCCACTTTCCACAGGTTTCAGTCTTGGACTATGTCACAATACAAAAAAACAAAACAAAAAAGGCCCTTTATTTACAACATCTGCACATTTGGTTTCAATTACTCACTGTATGTACACCGGTGTGTTGACTGTTCAGGGTGAGAGCGGCTGAGCGGTCGAGCGACAGGCTGCAGTCACAAGATGCAAACAAAAAGAAAGTGTCTCTGGATATTTTCAGAATTTCTAATTCAATTCCACAAAGATTTGGACCATGAGTTTTTACCTCATGGAAAAACGACAATGTTCTTACATTGTTAGAATAGTGGTGAAGAAATAAAAGTGTCTTAATGTTCCCTCAAATGTTGTTTCTTCCAACAACACTGTAGTCCCCTGATTGGCTTCATCAATATATACACACTTTCTACAAACAGGAATAAATACAACATGCACTGCTGTCACATGAGCACAGGTGGAAATGATGTTTCTCCTTCTGCACAACAGGGTTAAGGTTATATTTCACATAATATTCCGAATCTGACTTTAGTTTGTTTTATATACTTTTGGATCTAATGGGGAAGTAAAAATAGAATGTGTTCAAAGTTCAGTGGAAGCAAATGGCATGTTTAGATCACAGTAGAGCTTGCCATGTGACAGCAGTGAAACATAAACACTGTATTACAGTTAGAAAGACACAAACAGATCATGTCAAAGTTTTACAATCCATGAAACACCATGTAAACCACACCACATCTTATAAAACTTCACATCATCCTAAATGCCAGAACATACAATTCCTTTTTTTTTGGTTGCATAAAATAAATATGCCCTTTTTTTGATGCTCAGAATATATTATAAGTTGTATTTTTGAGTTTTTTTGTTATTATTTAGAAAAAAAAACAAATAAGAAAACTAAAACCATTTATTTTTTTGTGCATAAATTAAATATGCTCTTTTTTGATGCTGCAAATATATTACATATACATTTTTTCCATAAAAATACTTTTTATGTCATGTTTCCCCAACCTCGCGTATGACCCCTTTAATTCTGCAACAGAGTGAAAACAGTTTCCAGCCGGAACAAGTAAAGCTGTGGTCAGAATTTAGATTAAAAAAAATGGAAAACACTTTGTGAGATAGCTTTTTAAGCTCCACATTTCATATCAGGATCTGGGCAGTAGGAATATTTGAAATAAAGGTTTAACCCTCAGATATTTGCATAGGAGCTTTAAGCGAAATGTTAAAACTAATTCAAGAACCAGCGGGAATAAGCCTTTAAAAGGTAAACACAACATGTAATGAAGCTGATGTGAATAATTCCATAGAATCACATGTGTGTGGGCGTCAGGTCTAAGGCGCAGTTCGACACATTTCAAAGGCACTTTTCAAAATGGCACAGGTTTGTAACACGATCATGTCCGCTTTGGTCAAATGTTCCATTCAAATAGTACATTTAAAGAGCTTTCCCATTTACAGCTTCTCTCAAATGAGAATTGGATGCTTCTCAGTGAATTTGAACATGGTCCCTAATCACTACTTTCTAATTAAGGGATCCACTCATCAGTCAAAAGTGCTGACGACTCAATAATCTCAATAAATCAAGGTCGAGTGAGTTGGTGAATAAAATACCATATGTCCCATAAAGCTCTTTGCTACATCTTTATCTAGATCTAAATTAATATCTGGTGTGTTTCTCAAATATTAAAACCTATTTGTCTTTATTTACTAAATCTATATGCATAAAAATATAAATTGCAATAACAAGGTCCCTTTAAAATCAAGTATGCTCAGGTATGGCAGACCGGTGAGAGAGGAGCTCCATGTTCGAGAGGAGGAGAGGGAAGAGTCACTCACTGACTCAGTCTGGGGGATGTGGAGGTTTTAGGCTCATTTGGGGTCAGAGGTCATAGGAGGCAGGGGTCACGCGGTCTGTCAGAAAACTGGTTTTGTTTCTCTGAAAATAAAAGAGAATAGAATGAGTGAGAAGAGTCCGATGTGTGACATGTGACGATCAGAGTGGATCACATCGCTGAGTATCTCTTACCTGTTGTCTAACTGGGGCCCGGCGGTGTGATTCCTGTGGGCGTCAGCGGTGTAACGGCCCACCTGTACGTGGGAGTGGGTTTCTGACTGAAGCTCCTCCCCTTCTGATGTCACTAGACTCTCCTCCAATGGGGAGCCTTCGTTGTAGAAGAGCAGGCTACGGGAACGGACTACAAAAAAAACAGCACACTCGTCAAACAGGAAAATATTGAACTGACCGTTGTCATAGAAACAGACCTGCATGAAGTTCATTGAGGATAATTCAAAAATGCACAAAATGGCAAAAGTTATAACACTCAATTGATATTTATATTCTTTATTCTTTTTTTATTCAATATCCTTTCAGTAGGCTCTTTGTTTTTATATTAGGGGCAGGTCCTCTCGATGGAGGCGGCCATGTTGGCCCACCATCAACAATTACAGAAGGCTCCCATGGGCTCTCCTCCATGAGGCAAGGGAAAATGCAACTTCACCACTAGATGTCACTTAATCCTGAAAGCATCCTTCTCTATTTTACTGTCATTCACAAATGACATTTCCCCAACTTTGGAAAGTAAATGTTTTCTTAAGTCACACAAATATCAAAAATCCTCATTTTGGCAAGTAAAGGCAAAAGTAAAATAGAATAAAATAATAGTTTTTTTGTCACTAGACTTTCCCAGTTGTACAGGAAACAAAAACGAATCCAGTGTTTGTCGTGACGTTTTGCCAGCCAGACACTTTTGAGTTCAGTGTGGTGAAGTTGAGGATTTGTGCTCGGCTGCAGTCTGGCACAGCTCTTTCCTTTAAAGCTCACACGACGTTTCCTGGCAGAACTAAGTGGTGGTTCACAGAACAGCAGCCAGACGTCTGGTTTAAAAAAAGGGCTTTTCTTGTGGACCTACCCTGACTGGTGGTGTAGAGGTCCGCTGATGGAAGCGGGGGAGGGGGAGAGGACGGAGAGGAGGAGGAGGAGGAGGAGGAGGAGGACAGAGGGGAGGTGGGAGTGAAGAGGGAGAGAGAGGAGGAGAGGCAGGGGGAGAAGGATCCCAGCACCAGGACGAAGCACACAGCCATCATCTGCACAGACAGAGAGGAAACACTGTTATAAGACCTGCAGACACAGGTGATTACACAGCAGCACACGCACAGAAGCATCTCTCATTATTTCAGGGTCTGAGCCAATAACAATCACACAAAGAAGCTGAATCCAGATGTTTGTCTGTCTCTTCTGAAAAGACATTAGTCACATGAGATGTTATTTGTGGTGTTTGTGGTTGGAGCTCTGAAGAGAGTTCACCGTTAAATGGGTGTTTTCAGACTTTTACTTAAACTATTATCCCTTTGACATGCCTGTTATGAAATTGAACAAATTAAAAATCAGTCTCGACTGTGACCTCGGAGGATAAATTAGGATCATTTGAGTATTCACCATGAGGCACGTCCCCGTCTGAGTTGAGGCAAATTTAGAGCGGGGAACGACTTTCCCTGAAATCAGCGACTGAAGCTTCTGGAGCTGCTGTAGGAGAGACCTGCAGGGGAGAAGACAATATTCAGCATTAATCATAATCTTGAATCTTAATTCATCTCATTTGTAGTTATAGTGTCCAGGGATCTCAAATCTTCTTGAGGCTGTTCAAACATGCTCTGCTGCAGTTATCATCATAACCATTATAGAGCAGAACAAACATATAGTCTGGGTCATGGATAATAGCTGGAGTATAATATCAACAATAATAACTGCATAATCACATACATGTATACATTGTGGTTTTCATTAGCCTTGCATCATCCCTTTATATTTACATTAGGGGAGTTAATGCTACATATGTTCTCCTATGCTCTCCCTTACATTGTACCTTAAGAATGCAGAATGATAACGATACCAGCTGAGTGGCAGAGCATCAGGGGGGTAATAACATTTGCAACTTTTGTTTTGATGGGTGTTGGATGAATAGAAAAGAACAGAAAAATGTCATTGTGTCATATAAATCTCCCAGAGTCCAATCCGATCCAATGACAGGAACATTAAACTGAGCTCTAAGCGATTTAAAAGATGCATGTACATGGTTCGACTCCTCCTCCGCCTCTCCGTGCAGAAACATGTAATGCTGCTGCAAACCAAAAAAGCTGTTTTGAGATTGATTTCACCTGACCCACATTTGCTCTACTTTAACAATCAGGTTTGCGTCGCGTTGGCTGAAGAATGTAAAGAGGAGATCGCGTAGCAGAGAATGCATGACGATAAACTGCTGCATATGAGTGGATTCTGGAGAGCAGGGTTCTGATGGTATGAGCGCTCAGGGGGGCTGTGAGGACACGCTCTGGCCACCGGGAGGCGACAGAGAGCAAGTTACCCCTCAATCTGCCCTGAATGGGTGATTTGATTTGACAAGTTGGAACCAGACAGAGAAGTCGGCCGGTCACATTTTCTGAGATTGAATGAAACAATAAGTAAAGTGGCGAGTCAGTGTGGAGTGTAACATGTTTTAATTTATTTTAGAAATAAAGTTCACATGCAACAGCATGGAGCAGCATCACTCTCACACAAACACACACTTACTCACCCACACACAAGTTTACAGTGAAACCACAGCAGTTTACTGCTGCTGGAAATACTCAGGACGTGCTGAGGTCATGTGGGTTGACGGGGAGAAGGACAGTGAGTCTGTCACTGTCAGACGTACGAGATGAGACTATAAGTACAAATACTCATACTAATAACAACAATGATGATACTAAAGTATTATGATGATGATGATGATGACGATATTATCATTATTATTGTCATTATCCTACTCCTACTACTACATGGACTGCTAACTCCTTTTTTAATAATACTACACCAACAAAACTTCGACAACCATGAGCCCTACTATGACAAATACAACCATGAACACTACAATTACCATGAAAGTAATTCTCTCTCTTCTGTAATGTTGTAATATTTCTATGCTCAATAATTCATATTTTATTCTACTAGAGATTTAACAATTCACAAATATAACTAAAATAGTTTTTTAGTATAAACCGACAAACATATTCCCAATGCAAAATGTAGCAGAAATAAAGAAGTATTTATATACTATCACGCACTTAAAATAGTCCAACATTCTTCCACTTCTGCTTCTCCTCCCACTCTCACTCTCACTGTGGAAGTCTTTAGTTGAGGTTCTTTTCAAACTCAACAAAAGTACCTAAAGTCAAACTGTTGGTCTATTTAAATGAAGTGTGTAATTAGAGTTCAGACTCGTGTTGCTTTAATAAAGTAGCAGCACGAAGCCGGTCGGTCTGTGTGTGAATCAGAGCGGCAGAACAAAATGACCACTAATAACTGCAGCTCGGACATTTTTAGGAACTGGACCTTTAAATTTGGCTCAGTCATTTCAGACGTTCTCTCCTCAGACCCACGCAGCGATGTGGGCTTTATTGTGTGAGACGGTGTGCTGACTCATGTTCCCCACTTTTTGCCCACTCATTGTTCCTCTGTGAGGAGGTTTAACTCTTGTGTGTGTGTGTGTGTGTGTGTGTGTGTGTGTGTGGTAGGGCAGGGAAGGAGGGAGGGGGTAGCTCACCAGTCGAAAGCTGCTGTTAACTTGGAGCTTTAATGACAGACTGACGCTGCTGCAGGGACGGACCCCGTCCCTTCCCAAAACCATGGATCCCGCCACACCCACCCACCCACTGCTTTCATATTGTTATAATCACAGAGGAAACCAGTGGGGCGGGGCCAGCTTTGCTTATAGAGCGGATACATTTTTGTTTAGACACTTTCTGTTTTATATACAGAGAGTATGTGCAGTGTAATCTGCAGCTCAACTTATAATAATGATTTCTCCTTTTCTTCTTTTCATTCAGCGCTCACAGTATCATTCACAGATTCAGTGTGATCACAGATAATGTGTGTGTGTGTGTGTGTGTGTGTGTGTGTGTGTGTGTGTGTGTGTTACCTGTTGGCTGTCTCCAGGTTTTCTACTTTCCTCCACAGGTCGCCGTTCTCTGACGTGTAGTTCTCCACTCTGAACACACACACACACACACACACACACACACACACACACACATTTGCATTTAATACAAATAAGGCTTCCTGTAGCTCCCTTGTATTTCATTGATTGCCTGGGGCCCCGAGCTGAGAGCCAATTATGTTGACAGTTTTCCGAGACACATCTAAACCTCTCTCTTTGAAAAGCTCTTAACGAGGCCCCATGCAAATATTACAATGACACAAGCTCAGTGACAGGTTTGATGTTGGGACCCCCCACCTCCCTTTTAGGGCCCTAACCCCACCCTGTTCCTTTAAGCACTGGACATGTGCTTAAAGGAACATCATCACTGATGATTCCACAACCTTTCCTGTAGCGCCACCTGCGAGCAGACATCTTTAACAGTGACTTCAGGACTATAAGAGCGTTCCTTCTTTCTGCTAATTAAATGATCGGACAGTGCCAATGCGTGATGTGTATTTATATAATGTTCATGAAATACTCGTAATTCACACATACTTCTGCAACCGAATAAATTGGATTATAAAAGTCAGAGTTGAAAATTCATATTCAAGGTTTTGAACAAAAACTACAAAGAAACAATCTGTTTGGAATCGTCCTCTTGACTCTGTCATCCCTTTCTAATCCCCCTGATCTCAATTATCAGCTCAAAACCTCCATAATCTCTCTCTCTCTTTGTAATCCCTCTGATCTCTGGTTTTCTTGTGCCGCTGATTCATGCACATTCTTTCCTCCACCACTCGTCCTGCTGTTTTCTCTTCCAGGGGTCGTCTGTTAATCTGGTCCTTATGCTCAAACACCACCAACACAAAGAGGAAGATGTCTGTTCTCTTTCTTCCACCTCTTCTTAGCTCCGCACTCTCTTGATTCAGTTCAGGGATTAACTCTGAATGGATTACATTTTGTGATCACCTGCAGGAATCTCTCCAGGTGCTCGAGAGGCTGTATTCAGAACCACATTTCCAACTCTCTCTCTCTCTCTCTCTCTCTCTCTCTCTCTCTCTCGCCCTCCCAGAGTTGGTTTGAGTCTGACCCCATGTGCGCTGCAGGTTATTGGAGCGATGCCACAACAAGGAATAACAAAGGGATGAGGATGGAGAGGGTCTGATCATATCCTCAAATCCTTTCATCTTTGATGATGAGGATGAAGTTCGAACTAAGGAGATCTGAACCCCCAGTAGTTTGCTATTTAAAGGCTGCAAAGCTGCAAAGTGACGGACGGACACAAAGGTAAACCTAGAGATATTTCCCGAGCCTTACTTTTTCTCCAGACATTCCACGTACTCTTTCTTCTTCCTCCGACTCTCCTGAGCGGAGATCTGCGAGGAGAGACACAGAGTGTCACTGCATGGCCGCTCTAATTCCACCGCCGAGTAACCTCCGTGAGCACAGAGAGAACGAGACTTACCTTATTCTTGATCTTCCGTCGGACTCTCTTCAGTGCCTTCTCCTCACTCTTGGTGAGAGGGAGCTTGTTGGGGACAGGGTAACCCTCAGCCACCAGGGTCCTCTTCTCCTCCTCTGTCAGAGCGAGCGGCCCTGAACCCTGCAGCTTCTGTGCAACGAGGAACAAGCGCTTTGTCAACGTGCGTCCGCGCGTGATCAAAAGTTCATCTTAATACAAAACCCACATTCTGTTGTATCACGGCAAAATTGTAATCCTTCAAAATGTCTGCCGTTCAGTGACGTTTAGCTCAGATGTATCGGAACCACATTGTTAATATTTTTCTGCTGACACTGCTCATTTGGTCAGAGGGAAGCGTTTTTGGTGTTTTCGCTGCAAATTTGATGCGTTTGTCTCAGAAAGAAAAAACTGCTGAGTCCGCAGAAATACGCCTGGGTTTTGACAACACACCCCCAAATTGTTGACAGACGACGGCATTGTAATCCATGTCTCCTCTACTCACATGCGGTGCAGTGAGGAGAGGTGAGGAGGAGATAGCTGTGGAGGAAGAGGAGGAGGAGGAGGAAGAGGAGGCGCGACCCCCCGACCTCAGCGGAGGCTGAGGGGAAGACGGGGGCAGAGCGAGGTGCGGGGAGGACGGAGGGAGGGAGCCGTCGCTGTCGCCGTGGTTACTGCTGGGAGGGGTGGGCGGGAGCTGGAGGGCATCGTCTGGGGTGGTGGAGAAAGCGACGGTACATCGGTTTTGTACTCGTGTGATTGGCTGATTATCAAGTGATCATATATATATATATATATATATATATATATATGTTTTGAATGTTTTAATCCTGTGCTGCACGTACCACCGGACAGACTGAGACACTGCTCTCCGTCTCTGGGTTCATCTTTTATAACCACCGGCTTCATGTCGTCTTCAACGTGCTCCTGAAAAACACAAGTCAAACACATTTAAAAACTGTGAACCCAGTCGTCATTGCCTCTTCACTCTGGGTACCGCGCTCACCGTGCTCACCGTGCGTTTCCATGCCGATCCTCTGTGTGGGGGGGCAGGGCTTAGTATGAGAGGCGGGCCTTCTAGAGGCTGAGGATCTAATCTTTGAACCACATCGGGTTCCTCCTGTTTGACCAATATGGCGGAGAGGTCCTGACTGAAGCTCCACTCGAACTCTGAGAATAAACAGAACCACAACAGAGAACAATATAAATATGTTGTTTACTCAATTTAGTTATATAGTCACTCGGGGACTTTAAGGATAAGTCCACGGCCATAATGTCTGTTCATGACCCTGGGCGGTGGCTGACCTTGACTATATACTTCATTTAAAGTTAGTGGATCTGGCTTTAAAACAAAGGAGACACAGATTTCAAAATAATTATAACGTGTCCAAAAATAGCTCGTATACATACATCTTCCTAAAGTATATGCGCACAAACTTTAACGTGAAGTGAATGAAAACCTTTTCTTCGGATTGAGCTTTGCAGAAACGTCAGTGAACGAGTGACCCTGGGCCTTCGCTGTAGGTCCTCCAATGGGAAGTAGCAGGGAACTTATAAATCACACTTTCAAAGGAGCTTCCCCAAATCATTTGAGCACTTCCTGACAAGGCCGGTTATTACGGACTGCTGGACGACGGCACTCTGGCATGTGTGCTGCATAATTTGTCTCCAGCGAGTTTGTGGAGCTGCCCTGAAATGAAAAGATGGGCAGATCCAGCCCCTGGTCTCCCAGCTCCTGCCTGACAGATGAAAGTAAGGCAGCCTTTAAATGCTGCAGGGAAAACTAACCCTATACAACCGACTGGCCATACATCATGATCGTGACCATGCTCAGATATAAAGATGAAACATGCATGCTGCACATTTTCACTTCATGTCTGTATTAAAAGTGTAGTGTATGTATACGATTTTGCTCATTTTCTAATTTCTAAAAATACTACAAAACAATTTTCACGAATTCATAATCACCTAAATGTTTTATTTTTTCTCCATTGCCCTTCAATGAGCCCATGAATGTATGTTTGCACGAGGAGCGAGTCCTCTCTTCAGGGGACGACCAGTTTTTACAGAGCACACATATGAGCTTTAATGACAACTGAAGTCTACCATAGGCTCCCCTGCATGCTCAGGAGGTGTCACCAAATCCTACACACTGCACCTTTAAAGAAGAGTGGATGTGCTGTTTACCTTTCAAATCTGTGTGTGCCACCATGACATTCTGAAAGCCTGCATGTCTACACGTGGTATTTAAGAGCTTATATTATATATAGTCTTCACTTTGCTTTTCCAAAAACTCCACCAGTGGGTTAGAACTCCTACGTTTGGTAAATCCATGTGAAAACCGCCGCTGGCCTTTAATGTCCCCGGAGGGCAGCGAGCAACCCGAACGCCTCACTCAGGATTAGTGAGCTAACTCAGAAAGTGAAACAGCTGCTTTTCTTTTTATGCTCCACATTTGTTTGATTCCAGAATTCCCTCTGAGCGGCATCCAGCTAATTGAATTCCTCTTTGAGAAACACAAACCAGACACTGCAACATGAAGAGTTATGTAATCCAACACTGACCAACCAGGTGATCCTCCCGTCAGTTTCAAGAAGTTTAACGTGATACAGTGGATACAGCATTGATTCGAACACTTTACATAAGAAATCAAAGTGTGAGTCATCACCTTCTGTTCATTTACACGTCTGCACAGCATGATGGAGTTTATATGGACAAAACCCTCCAGCGGCTCTGCCTCAATTTAAAGTTACGTTTGTGTGTTTTCAATTAGAAAAGGTGTGTGTGTGTGTGGATCTGGCTCTGTTCAAGAGGACCCTCATTAAAGTGACCTCTCTGTTCATATCCTGTGTGTGAATTTAATTTGAGTTTGGTTCAAAAGTGAAACTTTGGAATAAAAACGTAAATAAAATGTGAGTGCAGCTTGAGAGGGAGAGATGTGGTTTAACGTCGAGTCAGCATTTTTGAATACGTCTCACACACACACACACACACACACACACACACACACACACACACACACACACACACACACACACACACACACACACACACACACACTCACACCACGGTTCCTGTGGTGTGCGGAAAAAGAGCAGCAGCAGTTTAACAAGACAGAGGTGTGTGTGTGTGTGTGCGTGTGTGTGTGCGTGTGTGTGCGTGTGTGTGCGTGTGTGTGTGTGTGCGTGAGTAAATTGGGAGTGAACATGATTTTAATCACCTCTTGGTCTCCTAGCAACATTCTGCTGGTTAAATGCTCTGAACTTTGCAAGCATCGTGTACATTTGTGTGTGTGTGTGTGTGTGTGTGTGTGTGTGTGTGTGTGTGTGTGTACCATCAGTTATCTTGTCCATCACAGTGGCAAGATCACAGCAGACAGAGAGAACACACCCCCTGACAACCTCTCTCAATATCTTTCTTTCTTTCACTTTGTTCGAACATGTTTGAAACATTCGCTCTGTAATTATGATCAGAAATAAACTCTTGACATTGGTGGATTATTAGAAGGGGTGAGATCACCACACTTGTCTATTCGGATCAGCTGTATCCATTTATTTATATTCATATTCATACTTCCTCCACGCGCACAAACATGAACATGCGCCGTTCCAAAATGATGGGACGAACCCCGTCTACTACTCAGCATGTGTGGAAACCACAGACAGATAACACTGAATCCTATTTTTCCATTTCCACTGGGCTGTTTTGCAGGATGACTCACCAACATCTGTGATGTCAAAATGTTTCTGCTGTGATGAAGCGTCTGTCAGGACACGAGCTGCTGTTCGCTCACAGATAATCAGATTTCGGTCAGAGGCGCGCGCGTTGGACATGGATCTTTGGGGCTGGAGGATCGTATCGAAAAACGGCAGCTCTCCAACATCGACTTCACGCTCCAAGTCATTGGTTTTTCTGCACTGTGACATTCCTGACTTCAATTACAACATGGAAATACACGTCTATGTGCATTTTATGCTCAATAAATCACCCGTTTCAACAAGCAATCTAAAGAAAAGATCTTGTATCAATCATTTCAACCAGTACTGTGTGTTTCAGCTTCTCACTCTGACCGTGAATTGTCAGAGTCAGTGAGCAGTTTTTGGGTGGAACTGCCCTTTACACAGTCTGCACATCCTCTGTATATACAGTCAGTCCGAGCCTCAGAAGTCTGAATGAGGCAGGACCTGCTGCTTCACCTCAGCCTTGTTAAACCTCTTTAATGAAACCCAGAAGCTGATGCATCCATGTGTCCCGTGTTCATTAACATAAATATAAACAGTATTAGGATACTCATCATTTAGACTGGAGACTGTTTGCTTCCTTAATTGAAAACATGGGATTCCAAACATGACTGCACCTATTTACACCATTCTTCTTTCCAGCGGGTTCGACTGACTGTAATGTTCTATTCAGGCAACATGAATAAAGATGATTCTAAGTTTATCCACTCACTCTTTAACCTTGGCCAGTCAGAGGACATTTTTACATAATGACTCTCTATTTAAATGTGAATGTCTATTCTTATTCACTGATTCAATCCATTTATATTCAGGATCGTGACGGGAAAACATATTGTGCATGTGAAGTATCCGGGCTCTTAAAGGTGCAGTGTGGAGAATGTAGTCCCAGCACATCATATAACAGTAAAGTTGCCTGTGTGCAGGTAGTAAAGAAAGCCTGGTAGAGAGGAAGGTGATGACTGTGTTTGATCCCAGTGGGGCGGCAGCAGCATTAAAACTTTAGATGGCGCTACGCCGCAGGAAGCTGCTGTAAAACAGCTCCTCTTTCACCCAACACGTTCGGGGAGAGGCGGAGGCGGAGACGACGAGTGCGCTGCAGCTTCAGACTGACACTGTGCTACTGTGGAGTGGATTGCCGTGTGCCAGTGTCACAACAGAGTGAGGTGATGTCCCTGAGCCCTTGTTTATTTGATGTTATTTAAAACAAAGAGCAAATGATTGACGGCTGCCTCTCGGCTCCAAAAGAAGGCGCCAGCGTTCATACTTAGGGTATTTTGGCATCTTCTACGGGTTGTGGGAGAAAACATAGACATAATGTTGGCCTCGCTTCAGAGTTTAAACACCTCAAGTTTAACATTCTTTTTACACATTCTTTTGTATGCGCATCCTCTGAAAGGTAGAATATCACTGGAATCTATAGTGAGGTGTGAATTTATCGCGATATCTCCAAAACCAGGGGTAACGTAATATCAGAATTTGTAAACTGTTGTAATTCATATTATAAACAACTATTCATATATAAAAAGAGAGTTTGATTTAACCGTAGTTAAGTTTATTGCCTCTTATCTTGAGGCGTCCTGTGATTTATATAATGAGGTCAAATCAGTTGAAAATGTGATCAATACCAGAACTGGCCACTAAGAGTTCTGAACTTGAGCTACTCGAGGAGGAGCTTCGACACAGAACTCCGTCCACTGATCCATTCAGCGCGGAGCGAGTATCTGAAAAGTCTAAACAAGAGTCGTCACCACAAACAAACTGAGCCGTGGGCTCTCGCTGCTTGCTGGAGAGCCGGGAGTGAATCATGCATGAGGTTCCCTCACAACTTCAGAGATTTAGGATGAAATACCGTGAATCCTGTCAGAACCAACTCTTTTACCAAAGTCAAAATACGAGATTACTGTACCGAGTGTAAAACAATCCAAAGTGTGCATTGAGCGACCTTACATACAGTCAGACGCAGAGCAGAGCTCGGCGCTCGCCAGCTGAAGTGTACGGTGCATGGGATCTGCGGCCTGAAGTCATGACTCAGCGCTGCTGCAGCCACAGATATGACACAGAAATATGCTCATCCTTCAATCAGCATGAAGAGATCAGACCTGCTCCCACTCACTGATTATAAAAGAGCCTGCTTTGGATCTTTCCCCCCCCCTTAAACAAACTGTGCTCTGGTAAATAAGACGGCCAACCTGAGTTTTATTCAGTGGGTACAGTCCATGACGGCAGAGCTGTCGCTGCAAACCACCGCCCTCTGCACTGCACCTTTACCAGGCAGAGGAGCAGCTTCAGTGATAGGTTGCTGTTTGTCCCACAGGCCATAAGACTCTACAACTCATCACAGTCAAATAATGCACTGTTTACAATTATTCACTGTCATCCCTGTCCCTTTTAGTGTTTTTACCATTTCATACTTACTAACATTTCTTTTTATTCATGTACTGAGTGCGTGTCACCTCCTCTTGCTGCTGCTGGAATTTGAATTTCCTTTGGGATTGATAAAGTACATATCTATCTGTTTATCTATCCATCTATCTATCCATCTAATAACATGTGAGAGTATATACATAATGGTGCATTTGTGCATGTGATTTTCATCAAAATAAAAAGGTTTTTAACGAGACTAAATTTATGCCCTGGCTTTGAGGAGCAGACACAGGTTTGCGAAATGAACTCTGTTTGATATCAAATGGGCTGGAATTGATTCACATACAGATGTGGATTAAAGGCAAAAGCTATTGGAGGGTTTGAGGGTGAAGAGTTCACATTGGAATTAAGTTTCTGACATAGACATCGAGCTGCATCGTGCACGAAAGTAACAGCAACAGAAAGACAAATACTTTATGCCTGTCTTCCATATGTGACGTTGTCATGACTGTTATCTTGAGTATTTTGTTTTATTTTGGCCAGTAGGTGTCTCTATTACTCACTTTACAACTAGGGCACAGTAAGAGGAATCATCAGGGTTGTCTTCATGAACCAATCATGTTCAAACATGAGGTGATGAGACAAACTATGTTTCAAGTGGATATGACAGATTAGAAAAGTTCTCTTACCGTGAATAAAACATTTATTCTACACAGATACACTTCATAACTATTGGTCTAGTCTGCAAATATTGAAAATAGGAACTGCCTGTATTTTCATTCTCTTCTGGAAAAAAAAAATTCTTCATGTTGAACTGAACAAAGCATGAGTCAAACTCTTTTTGCTTCACGTGCTGTTTTGGCAACACTAACAATCGTACATTCGTATCATTAAAACAGATTTAATTGGATTAAATGAAAAGAGGGGATGAGGTAAAAGGAGAGCAAATAGAGAGAGAGAGAGAGGGAGAGAGAGAGAGTTTCCGCTGGCTTCGGCTAAAGCTGCAGACTCAAAACCATATGCTTGTCATAGCCCTGTGTGAGTCTGCTGTGTGTGTGTGTGTGTGTGTGTGTGTGTGTGTATGTGGTGGGCAGGGCTTAGCTGGAGGAAAACTTCTCAGACTGGGATCATGCTGTGAGCAGCAGGATCCCCGGGACAAATGGAGAAAGACATGCAGACAGACAGACAGACAGACAGATGTAGAGAGAGTGAGACAGACAGGTAGAAGCGAGACAGAAGAAGACATGAAGACAAGATAATGAGGAAGATGAGTCACACAGATCGCGCGAGCCTGACGTACGGAGCAGCAGGGTTTGAAATATTTTTATATTGTAGCAGCCACTGAAATATCATACACAACAGTTTGAGCCAATCACAACAAACACAGGAGGTATCAAATGGCAGGCGTGGATCCAGTCAATCAGAGGCCGGTCAGTTCAGGCCGAACTCACATTATCAGTTGGCCGCACAATTAAGACTGATGATCAGCTGCAGTGTACTTTGGATTTTTCCAGGAGGAAGAAAAAGTAAAAAGAAGAATAATATAAAGTCCCCTACCAGATTCTTGGTCCATTTTGATTGATAGGGCTGGGCTCTGAGGGGCGGAGTCTTCGCTCAGGGAGTAGCTGTGCTCTGCCTGGATATCTGTGGCGGTGACAATGAGACACCATTCGTGTAAGGTCCTCATTCTGCAGAGTCATGTCAAGGTAAAGTCATCATACTCAAATCACTCCATATTATACTAAATATGTAAAGGACATGCAAATATGTGCCTGGTCCCACTACATCATGCCCACTTCCACAGACCCAGCACCTGCTGGGTGATCCATGGAAGCAGCTGTTGGAGGCCAGAGACCCTGGCAGCTGAAAGCGTCTCTCACATCAGCCCGAGCTCAGCAATTCCAGAGGTGGAGCGGTGTTTGAATCGAGCCGTATGATAAGACTGGGCATCTTGTCTTTTTGGCTGAGGAGTGGAACAACGGTCGCTGGAGGTCATTCAAGGATAAGCGCAGAGATGAGCACACACTGTTCTGTGCAGATTTACGGGCAAGACCCGGCTGGGACACCCCTCTCTGTCTCTTTCATACAGAAGACAAATAAAATGTCCTCTGTGTCACATTATATTGAATATATATATATATATATATTACACTATGAAGCGTTCCTCTCCTGCCTGTGTGATTCGGAGTGAAAGAGGTTCTGCGTAGACCGGTGGAAGACAGTGGTGGAGAATGATTTCCACCAGCTCAGGTCTTTCTCCCCCAGTGATTTGCTTTGACTGGAACAAACACAGAGCGTGGAGCTGATGGCTGACCTGGGCTGCTGTCGATGTCCATGTGTAACAGGGAGCCTCTGTCCGCCTGCAGGGGGCGCTCTAACAGGTGGTCGTCAAAGAAACTGTTGAATAACTCGCTGCTGAAGTCGTCCATCTGGTCACCTGAGAAAGGCTGAGGAACACACAGAGGAGAGAAACGATGTCAGCAATCCAAACGAAAAGAAATACAGAGCAATGTATGAGTTGGTTTGAAACACATTCGAGTCTTTTATCTGTTTGATGTAAATGCTGTGCGGTTTGATAAAAAGTTAAGACAACAGCAGTTTATGTGAATTATTTTCATATCAATCATATGATCCAAAGAATTCTCTGATCAGACCTGTCGATCCTATATTTTCATTCATTCATGCCTTTTACAGATCAATATGCAACATCTTCAAATCTCTTGTTTCCACACTGAAACAGAATATTGACACAAGCCATTATGACAATAATCTGCAGATTAACTGTTGATCAGGATTATGAAGTAGCTGCAGAGACCGAGACACATCAGAGTGTGCGGACGGATTATTGAGAGACTCATCCTCCGTCTGGATGAATGAGTCACCGAGCTCAGAGACGTTGCTCTGGAAGCCTGGGACAGCACGGTGCTCTGCTTTCACTGCTGTACACACAAACACACACAATGAGTCACCGCAAAAGCAACACACACACACTCTGCTGCGCGGTGACTCCCCTGAACAACACAAACAGAGACAGAAATAACCCGAATTGATTAACGAAAAGAACGAGGAGAAAAATCATCATTTGAAATGCATTTGCATGTCTTCCTGGAAGTTTTCGTCGGCCCTGCCTGAAGCGTCACAGCGGATTAAAATCAATTCCACTTGTAATAATGAAGACCCAGCTGGGATAACAAACACCCAGAGATAAACCACATTTCAATATTTTCTTTCTCTGCTGTCAAAAAGAAAAATGGATCCCATGTGTCGTGTGAGCCAGGGACACTTCTTGTGAACTGACAAAGAACCCCGTCGTTTCCCCCTTGGCCCTGCGAAGCACTGGAGCCCCTTCTGGCTCATTGATCCGACTTTCCATTCCACATACTCCTCTGTCGTCAGGCGGCTCCAATAAATTTCTGCATGCTAATACTGATCTTACATAAGACACTAAATCTTATTTCCCTGTATCAGTTTCCCTTGAAGAGCAGGTTTCTAATCTTTCATTCTTATAAGTATCATGTTGTAATCAGGACCCGATAATCTGATTATTAGAGACCAGACTGAGTGAGCGAGCGATGGGGTTGACTTCTTTAATGCACCGCTGGTCTGCCAGACAGCTTTTTGGACTTTCCCCCATTAAGACGACACATTTCAACCAGAACATTTCCACTCCATGCAATCACATGGTAACCACAAAAGCAACTTTAGACAAACCGTAGACTCACCTTATGGTGAATTTCACCTAGATATTACAAACTACACCTTTAAAATAATTTACAACTTACATGAAAAAAACAGGAAATCAACAATGACAGCATAGTTCTATTTTATACCCTTTATTAGAATAGAATATTGATTTCAGGCACACACAATTTTTGCACACCAGCAGCTGCTCTGTTTTACTTTAGGTAGCTCAGGGTTGTCTTTAAGGTTGAAAATATATATGAATATGTATGTTGACTAAAAATATATGTTAACTTTGTATAATGAACAAAAAACCTACACAATTCTGAAAAATCATCTGTGAATGATGATGTAATGAAAATATTTTGCAGCAGTTCCATTTTGTTTTTGTTTTCTAGATCCTATCACTGGTGACACGTGTGAGTTCTGCAATAATCTAAATATAACTTTTCAACTGTTTAGTGAGGTCGTGTGTGTGTGTGTGTGTGTGTGTGTGTGTGTGTGTGTGTGTATGTGTGTGGGATGCTCACAGCTGTTCAGTGTACACACACACACACACAAACACAAGGTCAGTGTGCAGATAAGGGCAAAATAACAGCGGTGCATGACATGTGTTTATGTCTTCAAACTTTTAACTGTTGTGAGATGACAATGAGCACTTTTAGGGAATTTTGAAACACTAACATCTGCATTAAGAAAAACTAAAGTCAACGAGGGCAAACAGGATTAATCTGGATTAAACTATAGAATCAAAAGTGCATTATGTGATTCAGAAGTCAAATCATCTGAACCACTCCACGAAAACACTGAGCATACACTCACTCAGTGCTCTCACTTGCTCTTTCATGCACAAATGAGCACTCACTCATTCATTCATAAAAAGCATCATAGCCACATGTGGCAACAGTAATATTGACACTGTGGGCGCTGTCTTCCTGCGACACGGCAACACTCAAACAATATCCCTTCTAATAGCTGAGCCTCAACTCCATCAGGTGGAATGTAGGTCACGTTCAAACTGCCTGAAGAAGTGGCGACAACTTTCCTAGATGAGTGTGTGTGTGTGTGTGTGTGTGTGTGTGATGGCTGTAATGATGCAGTGATGAATCATCCCAAATGAAATCTGCTGAATTCATTACTCCATCCATTCACCAGCTTCACTGACTTCTATATTGAATCTATGGAACATTTCATGTGCAGAGCTGCTGTCTGTCTGGAGCAGACCTCCACTCAGCCAGCACAGCTGGAGCCGGTGCTACAGTGAACACAGCCATGTTGGAAGCATGTTTGGTTTCTCTAGAGCCACTGCAGACATGTTTAACCGCCTCGCGGGCCTGGATCTGTTGTGAGTATAGCTGCTAGTGAGACTTTGGCGTCCAGGTACATTATTGATCACGTGATTATAAAGAGCAAATGTCTTTATGTGTAAATGGACGATGCATGACTGAATCGGAAGTCATCCGAAAAAAAAGGGGGTTGAATGATGCACTTCATTCTAGTCTATAGGAAGATGCAAACAATAACAACTTGTGAATTTACAACCATCTAAGTCTAACAAGTCAGGTACAAGTGATCACACTGGGTTGTTGATGAACCTCAGAAAATGTACACACTGATTTATAGATGTCTTTTTCTAGGAGTCAACTTGATGACGTTTCAGTACCACCATTTGACCACTTGGGCCTCTTCTGCTTTAAAGCTTGGCGCACTTCCTCTATCCAATGCTTATAATTCAACTGTGCTCTTGATACAAATGTCAACAGCACAAGATGGCGGCAGATGGATGAGGGATACCCTCATCCATCAATATTGATATGTGCACAACCTGATGACAACGTATTGTTTGGAATATAAGAAAAGGTCAGAGACAAGGTCACTGGCATTAATTAACAAGTGCATGATAGCTTCTAATCATTGTTAGTATGGTTTGATGTGTGATGATGCACATGGGGTGAGGCTTGATGGGCCCTGAGCGGCTCCATGTGATGCTGGGACAGCTGCAGTCAGGGGGTGTGCACCTTTCATTACCTGAAACACTGCAGCCTCTCTGCTGGGAAAGAGAATCACATTAGGGGAGTTTTTAAAAGCTGCTGACAGTTTTTATAGCTCATTTCGCTGCTGCTGCTGTGTCATTAGGGGGGAGGGGGCCATGGTGTGAACCACACAGGGGGAAGAGCCTGAGAAGACAGACGTGAGGGGTGATTATAAATGCACAGACAGACGCAGTTAAGCCTGTAATTAACCCAGGCAGCATCTCAACACATCTTTCTCCTCTCCTCTCATTTGGACTTCTTACTGGTGCAGGTGAAACAGAAAGAATTTACTCTTATGCACCTTCGCAATCAAACAACAGAGATTCTTCAAAGGCCTGCTTCCCCTTTTCCTTTCGGCGATACAGAGTCCGAGCCAGGCCAAAAGTTTATGTCATTGTGGCTCGATAAAAGCAGTGGAAACCGTCGTAAACTCTTTAGAACATCACGCTAAGGCCAAAGGAAAATACACCAAAAAGAAAAATGTCCTCATGTCTCAAATTTAGCTCACAACGACCAAAATATGGATTTCTGCTTCCTCTGCTTCTATAAGGAGGAGGAGGAAATCAAAAAGCGGTGCCCACACTGTCCTGACATCATGATTAGAGCCTCATTCACTGATAATGTGTCCTGACATGAGTCATTCCTCAGGCATCACAACTGAAAATGGAGCGCCAGGAAATGCTGCGACACACGCTTACTAATAATAAGTCTTTGAGTCCAGTTACCTATGAATTCATGCCATTTTACTGCGTCAGTGCTCAGCCACGGTTATTAACAATAGCTCAATGATGCACTACCTGCAGAACTTTGTCAAATCAATACTTTTGGATTTGAACTCACATGTGACATGAAGCTGAATTGAAAACCTCTGAGATGTGTTCGCAGATAACCTCCCTGCACTGACAGAGGTTTTAAAGCTGGTTTTGAATCTGACAATAAAAGTCAGTAACATATCACACAAAATGTTTTTTCCTTTGCAGTGTAAAAATGAAATTGCACGAGCTGAAAACATCATGTCATTATGTTAGAACGCTGCCTGCCACAGATAAGAAAATGGCAATGTTCACTGCTGTGTTTGGCTTTGTGTTACCATGTGTGGCTGCAGCGGCTTGGCTTCACTCTGCCTCTGAGATTAAGTGTGTGTGTGTGTAGAGAGAGAGAGAGAGAAACTGAAGTGAACTGAGCTGGGTAAGTCGGCAGAGTATTTTTCCTTCTCACACACGCGCACACACACACACACACACACACACACACACACACACACACACACACACACAAACTGCTGCTGCATGCCTGCTCACATTCCTTCTGAATGCTTCGTGGCCAATCCGCAACGAGCATGCAAATGAGATGGGTGTGTCTTTAAGAAGCTGGAGTCCAGGGTCTGAACGGAGAGTAGAATAGAATAGAATACAATTTATCATCTTTGGAGTTACCATTAAATGAGTTTTTTTTTTAAATGACTTTTATATATTACTTTAAGTTGTACATTAGAAATATGAATATCTTTAAAGTTGGAACAATTGATGAATGAAAATAAGACGTGAGCTCAGACTCTGTAATGCTGCTTTGGACCTCTCATTATTGTCTGTTGTTTTACAACAAAGCCTCAGGTGTGTGTTTTACACTCAGCATCTCTGGCAGATACATCATAAAAGGTTAAAGGGAGTTGGGCACATTGGTTGCCATGGTTACATTGGCTGTGGGAGTGGCATGGATTAATGCAGAAACATCACAGAAGAGAATATCAGGCCCAGCTTGACCCAACCTCCACAGAATACAACATAATAATTGACTTCTTTTAGACTTCAGAAACTTTAGAATGTTAAACTAACTTTTTTTTTTTTAATTAAAAAAAACAAAAACTTTAAGAAAGTAGAACTACACGCAAATGTGTTGAGTTTACTCACTCTGAGGTAAATACTGTTATCTGTGCATGGTTCATGCTTTAAAGGTCCAGTGCAAACGATGCACACATGCACTTTGATCATGACAACAGTCACATAACTACATCTCTTTACGTCAAACTGCTGCCGCAGCACGATCCGGTTTAAAGGGATTCAAAGTTTGACTTCACCTTAAAGCAGAAAAGGCTGTGCTTTCCTGTTAAATCCCAGCACTGATGCTGAAAGGGAGATAGATGCGTGTACTATATAACAGCTAGAGCTGTAGGTGTCTGCTTCCCTGTGAACCATCTTCAGAACACACGGTTGTTCATCATAAATCATAGACACACCTCTCCTCTCCTCTGTGCACGTATCACATGCATCTCAACTTCATGTCATCTTCTAGCGCTTTCCCAGTCATCTGGGTCGCGGGGTATTTCTACCAGTGCACATAGGGCCATTGGGATCGGTGTCAGGGCCCGTGACACTGCGGCAGGGTCCGAGAGGAATTTGAACCAGTGACCTTCGCTGTCAAAGGCGACTGCTCTAACCACTGAGCCACCCCACTCTCAACTTGGTTTAAAGGTTTATCAATGGCGCCAGTGTGAATCAGCAGGTCCAGGTCCCATACGGGCACACTGTCCCACTGCTGACATCACAGCCGGAGACAGACACATAAACAGAGAACCTGTCTGAGATCTCCTCAACCACGCAGCTGCAGATTACAGAGCGATCAGAGACTGAAGCACGAACCAGCGCCGGCTCATCGCCCATCCTCTCCCATGTCCTCAGCGGCACGGCCCAGTCTAGTGGCTTCACGGCGGAGTGCACTACTTTATTTAGAACACAGACAGAGGGGTACAAACCACAGGCAGACTGCTCAGCTGACTCACACGCTCAAATAAAGAAAAGCTGTTTCAAAAGAGAAGAGAGGGAAGGACAGAGTGGGAAGAAGAGAGGGGGGGGTGATAGAAGGGAAAGACAAAGGACTCTCTGCAAACACAGGAGGTGATATTTTGTTATTTCATTAAAAGACACCCACAGGTGTCTCATATGTCAGCCAAAAACGTACAGAGTATCTCTCCGTCATTACTTCTGGTCCTGAGGCTCCACCAAAGCACCTCCACCTCAGCACAATGATTGTGTTGATTAACAGACATGATAAACCACTAAACCACATCGTGAGGCTGATGACTGCTCGTCCTCCTCTGAAATTAAAGAGGCAGCATCTCAGGTGCTGCACAAGAGGCGAGGCCTGCAGCTGTTGCCCCCGGTAACCTGTTGTTTTTGGATGAGACGATGGAGGTGGGAACAGGTGGTTTCTCATTTTATGAGAGGGGAAGAGGGTTTAACCTGTGTGTGTGTGTGTGTGTGTGTGTGTGTGTGTGTGTGTGTGTGTGTGTGTGTTGTTGTTGTGACTGCTCTTTTTAGTTTTGGAACTAGTTGGGCACCACTTAATGAAGTAAACAATGACCATCATGGTTATGAATTGACAGTTGAAGTACCCGATCCATTTCATTACTAGTCCTGCTATTAGCAATTATCTAAACTATTCTGCTCCAAAGCATTTTAAATAATTATTGATTATCATGACAGCCAATCAATCAATCTGTTATCTATAGATAGTGCAATTAAGACATTTATAGAAAACACTCATTTGGAAACTAATTCACAACTTATATTCACACAAACACATTTGCAAAAATATGATTAGATGGACTTTATGCCAAACTTAAACTATACCCATTCATACCTGACCATAGCCTCATCCTACCCACAATGCACCTCTCACCACTAACCTATACTAGGACCTCAGAATTGAAGCTCACAGCCTCATTAGGACCAGAGCAGGAGATCTGCCAGCCCTGAAAAGGTCAGTGTTAATGCTGGGAAGAAGTTAATGGGTGCACACACACGCACACACACACACACACACACACACACACACACACACACACACACACACACACACACACAAAGTCAGACCTTGTTTAGGATATGCCCATTCACAAAAACAAACTCACATACTTACACACACACACACACACACACACACACACACACACACACCTTAACATAAACAATCAGGTGTGCTATTGACAGACTGCAACACCTGCCAGCTGCACATACACGCGCACACGCACACAGAGTAAATGAGCCCCGGATGTCAGTCAGGATCTACCACCTAACACCGCCCTCCTGAAGTCCGGCTCCGGGCGGAACAGACAGCAGGGGTGCGTTCGGTTTAAAGGCACCGTGCGTAGGATTTCTCGACATCTGGTGGTGAAGTTGCATGTTGCAGCTCACTATACCCGAATATATAAAAAGTGTAGTTTGCATATCGTGGGCTACTGTAAAGACACAGTGAAGCTAGTTAGCATGAAGACTCACCACATTTGTGAGGAAGTCTCCGTCGCTGAGCTCCTCCAGGTCCAACAGGTTGGCTCCCCCGGTGGGGTAGAGCTTCTCTGCGGTCAAACTGTCCAGGATAGACTCCATCATGGCTCCGGGTGCGGGGCAGAGAGGCTGTGCTCACAAGCTTCACCTCATTCAGGCTCCTCTCACCTGTGTGTGTGTCTGTGTGTGAGTTTGTGCTGCTTTCCTTCGTCCCCGGTGTTGTGTGTGTGTGTGTGTGTGTGTGTGTGTGTGTGTGTGTGTGTGTGTGTGTGTGTGTGTGTGTGTGTGTGTGTGTGTGTGTGTGTGTGTGTGTCAGCGGCAGGTCTGTGGAGCCCTGTCCCGGTGCCGGTCTTCTGCCTCCGGTGATAAACTTGAGAAATGTGCGAGCTCCATCCAGCTGTGCGTTTGGATCTCTCTCTCTCTCCCTCTCTCTCGCTCACTCAAGGAAGCCACGCCCCCTCAGCCTTACATCTCGTGCACCCGCATTTTGCAGTTAAAGGTGCAGTGTGTAAGTCATTTTTGTCACTTGTCACAAAAATGTTACAGGAACAATTACCTACCGACCTTTTCATGGATTTAGGATCACCTAAATGCATTTTTCCCATTAACCTTAAATTAGCCCATTAATGTGTATTTATACAAGGAGTATGTCATCTCTATGGGGGCTGCCATGTTTTTACAGTTGCCCAGAGTGGAAGTACTTAATCTTTTGGGTTTTAATGACAACTGAAGTCTACCAGAGGTTCTGCTGCAGGCTGAGAAGGGTGAGGGTGAGGTGATGGATACAACATGCAACTTCACCTCTAGATGTCACCAAATCTTACACACTGCACCTTTAAGAAAAGTCAATTAATGGTCCAGTGTGTTGAATTTAGGTGAGATTTACCAATTGTATTGATAAATGAAACATAAAATAACAAAATTGATGTTTGAAGACATATATTTTATAGAAATACTGTATGTATTTTTTTCCTTAAACATTATATATACTGTATATTATACATATTATATATATATATATATATATATTTCAAATAATATATAATTCTACAATATTTTCAACATATATTCACATGAATGATATATTAATTTAAAATATTGAATATAAAATAATCTCAACCAGGACTCACATGAAAACAAAGTGTCTCCATTGCCCCCTAGTGGTCAGAAATGGAGCATTGGCCAAACTACAAAATTCAAACAACACATTCAATATTTTTGTCTCAAATATGATTCCGTCGTGTCAGTGTGTAAGAAGCATGTAACCATTTTGATTTGTAGCTTCATCCTATCACCAGTTCAGCAGGATTTCATTTCGAATGTGATCTGCACTGTTTAAACAGGGTCAGACCAGAGGGCGTGGTGGTAAATAGATGGCACTCCTTTGTCAGAATGGATGACAGCGATTATCATCACACTGAATCTGTGTTTCACAGTTACATAATGATCTCCTGTTACTCTCCATCCTCTTATTTCCTTCCTTGTTTCCTCCCTCTGCCTCGTCCTCCTCTTATCTGCGTCTCCATCCAAATATCAGTTTACAGTGATGTCCCACCCTGAGGCACAGGGTGTCTCACTCACATGGTGATATGTAACTGTGGTGACCTTCCACCCACAATGTGACTGACCTTAATTGCAGCAATGCTTTTGTGGGAGGACTCCTGTTTTGCTCACCTGTTACCTGTTTTGTCACTTGTTTCGACTTGAAGTATCTAAGGGATCCGTGTGTAGTGTGTATAATTATTTAAACACATGCGGTTACAGTTAAACACCACAGGCATCGTCAAAGTCATTCACAAATGAAAGCCCACAGTTTTAATCCATTCTTTCTCCGCTGGAAGAAGCAGAAGAAGTCATAAAAATGTAAAAACACGGATCTGCATTAGGATCATTTCAATCTAATATCATGGGATTGCATTTGAGCCACTTGTGCATTAAATCAACCTGATTGAAGATGAATGAAAACAAATTGTGGTTGGCATTGGAAGGGGATCAGTGGTCTGTGCAGACGTGAGCGCCACCTAGTGGACACAAGACACAGTACACGATGTAAACAGGGCCTCGGTGAAGAAGCACAAGAATTGAGAATCTGTCGTGAAAAGACCTACATTGTCATTATCTAAAAACTGGTATTTTGTCACCATGTGTTGATGCATGTCCCTACAGCAGCGCTCTGATTGGCTGTCGGCATGACGATGCAGGTGTATGACTCATCCTCTATTCTTAGCCATTGAAGAGACACAGGATGCTGACCTTTCATCGCCTAGGTGACCACCGTGATGTCACTGCCTCTCGTCTCCATCCTGTCATCATCCTCCCGTGCGTGTGTGTGTGTGTGTTCAGCAGACACACTGAAGCACTGACACGTGTGTGTGTGTGAGAGTCAGTGATTAATTCAGCACTGCAAATCTCTCTTTGTCGTCATATATTGTATTTCCATCACAGCCCTCTGAGAAATACAGAATCTTACTATTACTGATTATTATTAATGACTCAACGCAGACCTCCCTGATATATGACCAGGGTGATGTAAACAACAATCTGTGCATCCTGGTGATTGTTCACAAAACATGTGTATGAAATTTCAGCTGCTAGATAAAGAAAGAATTTCACACCAATCTTACACACTTGTACCTTCAACACGCTCCCTTAGTGGCTACTTATATCACAACAGATTTTGGTTTCGCTCACCTCCATTATATACAACATACATGCTGATGCATACTATCTTGTTTACACAGTATGTGTTCTTTTCATACTGAATATATTGTATTTCACCCTTTGTCATCTGACACTGAGATTTGAAAGAAGTCAGTCTCTTCTTTTAACACTCTGTTACATCACTGACAACGTCCCTGTGTTATCTGGGACACACATCTGTATCTGTGGAGTTCAGAGTGTGTGAATATAATCACAAGAATGACAATGGTATGCAGACAACTCTACATTGCATTTGAATATGGATCTTTATCACCTTTTATCACAGGGTGTCCACAAACATTTGGCCTCTATGGGGTGAAGACTGGGACTGTGTCGACCTCTAGTGGAAGAGGAAAAACATTCACCCTTGTACATGAAATCTCTTATAAATACAGCATCATGGTGGGCAGTAGTGGGTCAGTGGTTAGAGGGGTCGACTTTGGAAAAAAAGGTCACTGGTTCAAATCCCACTCTGGCCCTGCTGCAGTGTCACTGGCCCTGACACTGATACCCCAAAACATGGCCCTATACGTACTAGTAGAAATACCCTGTGACTCAGAACACTGGATAAGTGGAAGGAGATGACATGACATGACATAAAGCCTCATGATCCAGCCAGGCATCTGTTTGAGTCATTGTGTGGATGACATCATCATCAGTCTTTTATCTAATGTTCCACTGTGACTGTAGCAGAGGGCCATGGGCTCACTGCCATCACCACTGCATGGTCTTTGATCTCGTCAGCTTCCTGGTCAGAGCGTGGCGAACGGTCAGCATGTAGGAGCGACGGTCAGGCAGAGGACGCTGCTGATCCAACACCTGCCTGGAACACACAGAGAAGAATGTGTCAACAATAATCAATTCATCAAGAACTGACATGTGTGCAGTGTCATTGTTTATTTACTTTAAAGTATATTGTTTTTGAAGTGTGTGTGTGTGTGTGTGTGTGTGTGTGGTTATATATTAAAACACACCTGATGAGTTGAAGCACTGCTGCCTCCACAGCTGAAATGGCTTCAGCTACTGACAGCTCCCTGAAACTGCATCTTCACACACACACACACACACACACACACACGTACAGGTTTTCAGTTTTACACACCCCTTTTTACAGTAGTACTGATATGCATCTCTCTCTCTCTCTCTCTCTCTCTCACACACACACACACACACACACAAACACACACACTCACACATACACACACACACACACACCTTAAATCCTTGGCAAGTCTCTGTCCTTCCTCTGCTGTCACCTCGCGCCCAATTCCCAAATCAGCCTTATTGGCCACTAGAACTGTCGGTACAACTGTGACACACACACACACACACACACACACACACACACAGATAAAGATGTGCATAAGGATGACAACAGAGCGATGCCAAACAGAGGATAAACAGAGAGCCAGCGCAGTGAACATAGTGAACACTCTGTTCCTGTGGAGGTGACAGTGCCAGCTGAGCATGTCTTCGGTATGACGCTTAATAAAACATTGTACCGAGAGAGTTAGTCTATAGTTACATGACAGAGCTGAGATGCCAGAGTTCAATTCATTTTGCAAAGGGAGAATGTGCAAAACATTAGTTCTTGTCATTAAAGTGGCACCTGTGTGCAGGATTTACCCAGACTCTGTTTGGTTTGGTCGATGAGCTTCTTGAGTCGCGGGACCTCCAGGAAGCTGAGTCTCTGTGTGATGGAGTAGAGCAGCAGGAAGCCATCGGCCCAGCGTATGGACGACTCCAGAGAAGACGCAGTGCTCTCCTGGACAAGATCACGACTCATTAAATGTGACGGGCAAAGACGTCATCAAAAACCATAGAAGAAGATGCAGTGCCATGAATAAATGAATAGTCCAACACTGGGGGAATGTGTTTGGAGGAGAGGATGGTTTTCATTCTCACTAAATCCTACATACTGTCCCTTTAAAGGCATGCATTCATTTGAACAATCATCACGTTAGACCAGGTTTAGAACAGTTTGCATGACAAAGGAGGCAAACCACAGAAAATGTGTTAAATAAAATGATATTAAGTTACAGCTCTTGACCAGTAGATGGCAATGTTGTAGCTAACCCCAACCCTTATCACTGTGGGACCTTTGCATGATGAGAATGAGGGGGCTTATGCAAAGTTGCGGCCCACTGGGTTGATAAGCTGGAGAACACGCCCCCTTGTGGTGGGTGAAGGCCTAAACCTCCCGGGCTATGATATATATTCAGATTCTAAATTAATTAATACCTTACCTTACAAGCTAAGTCCAAGATCTCCAGCTCGATCGATTCCTGGTCCACCATCCGACTGCATCTGTACGTCACCTCTGAGCAACACACACACACACACACACACACACACATAGTTATTTGCTGCATGTTCATCATGTTTATTGTGATAAATGTAAAGTGCAGTCTTACCCTTTTTATGGTCGTATTCTCCAATGAAGCGTCTGGTTATGAAGCGGACACACAGCGCTGCAGACACAAAACAGACTCTGTGACTGAGGCCAAAAACAAAACAGACACTAATTCCACACACACACACACACACTCACATCTGATTTATAGATTTGCATCTGATGTGTGTTTGTGTGACACGGTGTCACAGTGAGAGGGATCCTCTCTGTGAAGTGTCCCTGTTCTGTTTAAACAGATGTGCAGAGGGAGTCTGGAGCTTGGACGAGTTCAGGTTTGTTTGACTTGAGCGTCTCACTTTACTTCGCACGGGACGTTCAAAAAGTTATTGAGTCTTCTGGAAGTTGTTATTCCAATATTTACAGAATGGTTTTCACTCATTTACAGTTTTCAGGGACCAAAATAGAGATGTCATTGAGCACAGATTTCACTTCAATTACTAATAATACATTCCTATAAAAATGTCCGAGGTTTTAGATAATGAAAACAGATGAATGTAGCTGCTACATATTTGAATAGACATCGATGAAAGCTGCAGTATCTAAGATTAAGGCTTTTCAGTTTTAATTCCAGCCAAAGATGACCACAAGTTCTTCTATATACTTGGAAGGGAGGGTGCAACCTACATTTTTACCACAAGATGTCACAAACTCCATGCACCTTTGAAAACTGTAATTTTAATCGTCTAAGTCGCACATGTCTGACTGGAGACCTTATAAAATAACATCCACTGACATTCACCAGTGAAGGAGGCTCCACCATGAAAGAGGACCTGATGGAAGACAGGCGCAGGGGTCAGAGAAGTGGGTGAGTGTTTCCACTTCAGTGCTCGACCTCAGATCTGTTTCCATATTTAGAAAAGGAAAACCTTCCCAGACCAGAACCCTAAACTTCACCTTTGAATTCCTATGGCTGGAGTACATCACATGATGATCATGTGATGGATGCTTAAATAATCCACCAGTGAGTACCCATTGTGTGTGTGTGTGTGTGTGTGTGTAGTTTACCCGTCTTCCCAGTGTTCTGAGCTCCGAGGATGAGGAGTTTGACTGGAACCATCGTCAGTCCACTGTCTGTGTGTGTCCCTGCATGGAAACTCTATGGAGAGAAACAGGGTCACAGAGGAATCACATTAGAGCTGAGGATGGACACGAAAACACAACCACAACACAACAGTGTGCAACAATACTGACCTCAGAGTGGAAACCAGGAGGAGGAGTGAAGTTTCAGACACAGAGCAGACAGGGACTGAAAGGATGGGACTGTTCTCCCTCTGTCTCCGTGTGTTTAAGTGTGTGTGCCTCTCTGCTTGTGTTTGCTTTTATGTGCTCCCTCTCTCTCTCGCTCTCTCTCTCTCCCTCACGGAACGGTATATGACCAGAGACATTTGTCCAGTGGAGCCTCGTCCACAGTCACACACCAGTTTCCCATTCTGGATCCGCGTTAAGTCACTGGAACGGTTCAAACTGCAGAGAGACGCTTTTGGATCCTGGGTGTGGTGCAGCAGGGCGTGTGGTGCCCCAAAACAAACACACTGGATGTGTCTGGAAGCCAAACTGCAATTAAACCTATTTAAACCCACTGCTCTTTGGATAATGTGCCGTTCTCTCTCGTGATAACGGCTCAACAACAAACACAGAGGCTCATTTATGTCATTTGTGCAGTGACTGTGACAAAATCTGACGCTTTCAAGCATCCGGCAAGTCAGCACATCTTTCCACACATCAGGGCAGTTCTAAGGCAGATGCTGAACTGTGCCATTTTAAAGGTGCAATGTGGGAGGTCTATATTATCTAACAACAGAAAAATAATACATCAGTAGTTTCATTTTCATATACACTTCTCTAAAACCTATCAGTAAGTCAGTTAGAAGTGATCATGACTGAATGTCTTTTCAGCTGTTATATGAACATTTGTTGTGTTTTGATGCAAGTTGCACTTCAGCAGCACCAATGAATGGTAAATTAAAGCTTATAAAAGCAAAGGTTGCATAATTTAATGACTGTCGCAACATCACCTGTAAATAAAACTCTTTGAGGTGTGTTAAGTTCCCACTGATCACATCAGTCGAATCCTTTCCCACATGGTCAAACACGACGTCACAGACAATTTATCTCTTGTAGACACATAAGTACGATTTTATTTATATTTTATACCTTTCTCAGTTTTATTCAACAAAGCTCGTTCTCGAGGGCAAAACGATTTTTAACGGTGTACAACAAGCATCAATGACTTTATATTAAGCAGCAACACAGAGATATCTCTGGACACATGTGGGGTTGAAATTTTGTTGGTGTAGCACAGAGTTTATTGTTTGTGTGTAGGTGTGATTCAGCAAACCGATGGCTCCTCGATGGCGGCGGCTCCCTCTGTGACGGCTTTGACACATTTGGCCATCGTCTGTGAAGCTCTGCTAATGGGGTCTAAAGACAGGAAGAGAACAGATCTGTTAGTCATAAAAATAAACATTTTTATCTGTAAATACTAAAAATTCTAAATACCTGTCATGTAGAAGTCTGCTACTGTGAGCTGAGGTGGGACCAAGGGAGCTGCGATGAGGTCCTGGTTCACTGCCTGAGAGGGTGAGAAAGTGAGAGAATGAAAACAGCTGTCTAAAAAATATGTGTGTGTGTGTGTGTGCATGTGTGCGTGTGTATGTACCTGCGAAAGTTCATTTGCTTGTTTGAAGTAGTTTGCCTCCTCTACGTCGTCGTATCGCACCAGATTAGGAGACACCTCTGCTAGTCTGGCTCGAACCTCATCCAAGGAGTCATAGGGCAGCGTCACGCCGACCAGCTGCAAACACACACATACACACACATGTATTTAATATTATATGATATTTGGATTAGAGGCTTGTGAATTCCCTTTTATGAGTCATATCCCACTCACTTCAGACAGAGCTCTGAGGACCTTCCAGTCCTCTCGGGCCAGTCCAGGAGCGGTGACGGCCACACGCGTGTGCTGGCTCCTTCCTTCAGTATTCACATAAGTGGCATTCTTCTCTGTGAACGCCGCCCCCGGCAGGATGATGTCTGCCATCGGTGCCCCGACGTCACCATGGTGACCTGGATGGAGAGTGATGGATGTTAAGTATTAATGGATTTTTGTTGTTGTCGTCTACTGCTTTGCGACACGTGTTGTACCTTGATAGATGATGAGGCTCTCTTTAGGCAGGTCAGCTCTGGTGATGCAGCCGCCGTCAGCTCCCAGCAGGAACAGGACTTTGGGCGGGTTATTCCTGATGGCCTCCACGCCAGGTTTGTAGCCCAGGTCGAGTGCTGCCACCTGACTGGCCACTCTAATAACACACAGACACCAAAGTATGAAGAGGAGGTGTCTAATTGTGTCTTAGATCTTATCATTTCCAAACAAGCTGTACCTGTGAAGGACATTAAGGACTTTCCAGCCTTCCTCCACTCCACTGCTGGCTCTGGCGTTCTGAGCGATGGTGGAGACGGCGCTTAAAATGGCAGCTCCGTCCTCTCTCTGCAGAGCGCTGCTGCCCACGACCACCACTGGACGCTTCGCAGCTGAAAGTACCTGGAGATGGAGGATCAGGGGTGAGAAAGGGATTCTCTACAAACCAGTGAAACTATGTGTGTGTCATTTACCTCGCAGAAGGGGTGTGTGCCATTCGCCAGCTCCTTCAGCACAGATGCTTCCTCGCCCAAGTGGTCATACGTGTAGCTCAGGTCGACTGGGTGACCCACCAGGGCAACATGGAGCTCATTATGGAGCCAGCTGAAGGAGGGAGGTCGATGCATCAGCCCATCAAAAATGACAACTAATAAATATGTAATTTATTGTAAACTATTACAGTACAAACAAGGTCACATCTATATTTTGTTGTGTTTTGGGTTAATCGACCTCTCTGTGTGACCTGTAAGTTTACCTCTTGCGGACTCTGGCGTTGAACAGCGGGGCTTCATATCGCGGGTTGGTTCCTACAAGCAGCAGCAGGTCACTGTCCTCCACACCAGCAATACGCGAGTTCAGGAGGTAGTTGGAGCGCAGGTCAGTTCTGCATGAGAGGCAATAGAGACTGTCAGCTGATGAGGGCGGTGAGAGACTAACAACCTTCACGATGACATCACAGAAACGTACCCGGCCCCCGCCATGGGGAAGACCTCCTCAGTGCAGAGGTTCTCTGAGTCCAGTCTGTTGAGGAGGTCTTTGAGGGAGACCAGAGATTCAGCATCAACCATTCCTCCGGCGATGGCTGCAACCTCATTTCCCTGCACGCTCTGGAGCTACACACACACACACACACACCCAACATGTGATATTGCATAAATAATACACCAAAAAAACAGGGAGAAAGAAACTAGCAGACACACTTACTGCTCCTGCGACACGAGTGAGAGCATCCTCCCAGGTGGTGGTGGTCAGCTGACCAGAATCGTCCTTCACCATTGGCTGAGTCAGCCTCTGTCTCTTCAGGCCGTCATATGAAAACCTGATAACAAACAGTATATGAATTTTAGGACATATTTAACTTTTAGATAAAAGTTATTATTTTCCTAAACTGAAATATGTAAACTGATGGTCTGACCTGGTCTTGTCAGAGATCCATTCTTCATTGACGTCTTCATTCAGCCTCGGCATCACCCTCATCACCTCGCCTCCTCTGGTGCTCACCACAATGTTGCTGCCCACAGCATCCAACACGTCAATGGACTCAGTTTTCCTGCAAAGACAGTGAAGGTGAAACAAAATGGTTGCATTAACTTCCAATCCACTAGTAAAGAATCAAACCCTCTCCTACCTTGTCTCCCATGGTCGTGCAGTGAAGGCGTAGGGTTTGGATGTGAGCGCCCCGACAGGACAGACATCAATAACGTTGCCCGACAGCTCCGACATAAACATCTTCTCCACATACGTCCCAATCTGTAGGTTGTTTCCTCTTCCGGTTGTTCCCAGGTCTTCCACACCGGCAATCTCACTGGCAAAACTTCAAAGAATCAAACACACCAAATATCAAAGACCAGAGAAACCAACAAGATGGTCTCTTTACAACCGATAGATGCAATGTTTGTTGATTACCGGACGCAGCGTGTACACTGGATGCAGCGAGTCATGATGGTCTTAATGAGTGGGCCGATGTTTTTGTCCTCGACTGCCCTCTTCCCTTCTGAGAAACGACTGCGGTCTGAACCAAACTGCATGGATTGATCCTGAGAACAAAAACAACATGGTAATTTATTCAATCAAACCTAAATTCTACTCATTTGCTCTGGTTTGTGGCTGAACTAAGCCTTTAAACTTCCATGAGCTCATCCTCGCACCTGCAGGTCACATTCTCCTCCCTGGTCACAGATGGGACAGTCCAGTGGGTGGTTGGCCAACAGAAACTCCATCACTCCCTCTCTGATTAGATAAACAAACTTTTATTAACAACCTTGTTAGGTACAGGTTTTTAGAACTGTCTCAATCAAATTTGAACATGTACCTGGCTTTGCGTGTCTTCTCTGAGTTGGTGAGGATGTTCCAGCCCTTCATGACAGGCATGGCACAGGCTGCCACCGGCTGGAGGCACACAACCACACACATACATCACTTAACAGTATTTACATCGTCTCTTTCAGTAAATTTGGTGCTTCTTCAGCCTGGTCACTTCTATGGTAATATGATGAAAGAGACACAGATTGTACCTTTGGAGCTTTCTCGATCTCCACCAGACACATCCGACAGTTTCCTGCCACAGAGAGGCGCTCGTGATAACAGAACCTGGGGATCTGGATTCCTGCTTTCTCACAGGCCTGGTAGGAATGAGAAACTTACATCAACGATCCCTTAAAAACAGCATGTGAGTGACAGTGTCATCAGGTCTGGATTATTTTTCAGTATTGTACTAACTTCCAGTAAAATAATATCATGCCCCTCACCTGGAGGACAGTGGTTCCAGGCTCAACCTCAACTGATTTCCCATCCACAAACACTTCCACCATGTTGCTGGCAGCACGCACTGATGTACGCACTGAAAAAGACATTATATACATGTTGAAATAATCTGAAATTCGTTTACATTATTTTTTGATTATGCTAGGTACAGTTTCAAACGTTTCTAAACTTGACACACTTTACACTTCAGATCTTACCGGTGTTAGAGGGAGCCAGACTGGCCTTAGCAGCTCCGGCCAGAGCCCGGCCCACAGTCGGCAATCGCAACATGATGCTGTGAGAGGGAAAGCAAAGAAAATAACAAACTGAATTGTTGACTAATAAATTGATGTACTTGTCAGATGGTTTTAAAACATGTATCTATAATGAGTACATATTTTCAGCGCTTTTTAAAATAAATGTGGACATTGTTTAGAACTTTCAGATATGGTCATGACAAAAGAATGTGCCAGAATAGATAATATTTTACATCACCAGGGCTTATAGTTACATCACTGATAACAAAACCTAGCTTAACCTAAGTTTTGAATATATAACTTTCTACGGTTGATGTCAACAAAACATTAACCCTTCTGCAGAACAACAAAAAACAAAAAACAGATCAATACATCTCATTATAATGTATTACTATCTTTGGGTCTGTTGTTTTTGGATGAGGCTTACTACCAACAAGCTGTCACTGTAAACAACAACGTATATTTTTGTTGTTTGTCCACTTAGCGTTTCAAGGACAGGGGAATGCACATTTCCCATAATACTCTACAACAATTGAACGAATTCGCACAATATCATAAATGAAGGTGTAAAAGACAAAGAGCTAAAAGCAGCATGAACTTTGCAGAGAGGACTCCTTGTTGCATGCTAACAGTGTTGTTTGCTAACCAAGAGCTAGTCAAGGACACGGGCATTGCAGAGTTGTAAGAGGTTACCTCCGGGTAATTAGATCAATGGCGTACATTAACGTTATTGTTGGCTTTGTATAAAGTTAATAAACATTATCAAAGATAATCAAGTTGCCTCTGAGCCTTACCTTTCGCTATTTGGCCTTCTGGACCAGAACAGCGGTGAACCGGATTTTCAATACCACTAAATTTGCTATGGCGCTATTAGCGGAAGTGGCGTATTACCTCACTTCCGTTTGAATTACATAGTAAAACTGTAATAATTGTAAAAATAAGAATAAAATCAGAATACTTTACTTGTCCCTTCTCTAAACGCGAATACCCACTTATTCCCATCAAACCCGTAATTTTAATATTTCTCTTGCGACGATAGATCTCAATGTTTAAATTGAAGTAAGTAATATGCAATCAATTTAAGAAAAAAACCTTGCATAAAATTATCTTTATCAATATCATTAATAGTACTTGTATTTTTGTACTGTGTTAATGATCAAATATGAACAAGTGATTTCTTCTTCGCCTATTTAAATGTAAAGAAACAAATATATTGACACATAATCTTTTTTAAACATTGATTATTCATACTTTAACTGCAGTATCATACACGCCACTGACACTATTGGAATTATTGAAACAGACCTGTCCACGACGAGCTGTTTCCTTTTAGACTACATTTCCCATGATGACCAGGGCGCTCACCGGAAGTTGCAACGTGTTCCCTTTCCAGGCTCCCCCAGTTCAGGAAGCGTCAACAAACAGTGACAGAAGCTAGCCAAGTGTTGGGTGCTTTCTCCTGTGAAGGAGTGCAGGCAAAACAGGTAAATACTCTCCTCTTATTAAAAATGTATTTATTCCTTAGCACCCGATACTTTTCATAAGAATTAGTTGCGATCTGAGAATGACTCAGCTTTTTTATAAGCATTTCAAACTGGCTAGCTACAGGCTAACAGTGTCTGCTCCGTCAATATACTTAAATTCATGATCTTTTTGTTTTTAAAGGCATGAAAAACTCAGTTGTGTGTTAAACATACTTAAGAGCAGATACTTAAATGTGTTTAGTTAGCGTGTAGCATACGTATACAATGAAAGCCTCTTTTGTCAGTGTTATATAGGATTTAACACAGCGATGGCACACAATAGGTTTAATATTTAACCACGTTCAGACGTTGGAGTGTAAATGGGTTGTAAATACATTGCAATAGTGGAAATGGTCAAGTGTAGAACAAGTGTTTACTTTCATGATTTCATAAAACGTGTCATGTAGTAGCTCTGCATGGTCCAATAACTTAGTTTGGACCAGTACAGTTGCTATATACCTCAAAATACGCTGTATTTTTCATACTAAAACATTAACAAGTTCACAAATACAACTCCGGGTTCAACTTGATGATCTGACATTGTCTAAAATATCATGTTGAGTTTACAAATTAAGATCAACGCAAGCATGCAGTGTGTATACTGGGACTGTATGTATGCATGCTGTATTCTCAAAGTGGGGGATGTTTGTGCTAAACCTCAACACAATGTCTTCCATTAACTTGTGGTGCTTTGAATTGAATGCTCAGCACCATGTTGCCGACAACCTCGCCACAAACCAACGGCGCCCTTGGCACCAGGGACGCCGCGCGTCACACGGCGGGGGCCAAGCGGTACAAGTACCTGCGGCGCCTGCTGCATTTTCGACAGATGGACTTTGAGTTTGCAATATGGCAGATGTTGTACTTGTTCACGTCGCCACAGAGGGTCTATCGTAACTTCCACTACAGGAAACAGACCAAGGATCAGTGGGCCAGGGACGACCCTGCGTTCCTGGTGCTGCTCAGCATCTGGCTATGTGGTGCGTCTGACTTTGAACTGGTCCAACTCAAATTCTGATGCTGTCTCCGTACAACGAGAACTAAACACTTCTTGTGTCCGTCCGCAGTGTCAACGCTAGGTTTTGGTCTGGTTCTGGACATGGGCTTTGTGGAAACTCTGAAACTGTTTCTGTGGGTGGTCTTTGTAGACTGCATAGGAGTTGGTCTCCTCATATCGACACTCATGTGGTAAATACTGCACTTACATTTTTTTACTGTTTGAAAACAGTAATTTTCCACATCTAAATGTTGTTCCGTTGATCTTTTCCAGGTTTATCAGCAACAAATACCTGCTCAAACAGCCCAGCAGAAACTTTGATGTTGAATGGGGTTACGCTTTTGATGTCCATCTCAACGCCTTCTACCCGCTGCTCGTCATCCTGCATTTTCTGCAGCTCTTCTTCATAAATCGTGAGTAGAGTCTGTATCTGTAACATAATGAATCATTAGACTAAGACAGAGTGGTATTTATCAGATGTTGTATTGTGTGTTTTCAGATGTTGTGGTGATTAACTCAGACTGGTTCCTGGGATATTTTGTTGGAAACACTTTATGGCTGATTGCTATAGGTTATTATCTCTACATCACCTTTCTAGGGTACAATGGTAAGACACATTCACTTTTCTACTGATGTTGTGTTTATCAACATTTATTATTTGTTTCAGAAGTTTCCTGTTCTTTTTTTTTTACTGTTATCACACTTTTTTCAACCCCCTGTACATGTCTTCCCAGCTCTTCCTTTCCTGCAGAACACAGTGGTGCTGCTCTACCCCTTTGCTCTGCTCGGCCTCCTCTACATCCTCTCTGTCTCTCTGGGCTGGAACTTCACTCAGGGTCTCTGCTCGTTCTACAAGTTCAGAGTCAAGTAGAACCAGTTTGTCCCTGAGCCTGGTCACTCCAACACCAGTTTCTGTGGCAACCATTTCCAGCTGCTGCCAGTCAATATCTGGTAGAGTGGGACTGAGCTGACTCTGAATAAATTGTGACGTCTGGGTTTGACGGACACTGACTCTCTTGGTTTTCCTTTCAGAGCTGCAGCTCTAACGCCAGTAATCCGTGGTGTGTGCGGATTAGTTGTGGAAACAAGGGTAAAGAAGAGACAAAACTTTTATCTTTGTTCTGTTTTGTATGATTTGTAAATAGCTTTCTGGCAACTTGTAATATATGCAGAGTCTCTGTGGAGGAGACATTTGCTTTGTGTCTGAGTTTTCATTGGAAAAACAGAAAAAATATATCCTGCTCATCGAGAAGGAAGGAAAGTGGGAATGTGGGGTGCAAAGAATTGTTTTGTTCCTTTTCTTTTTCTCTTGAATTGTACATTCCACAGCACTTTCAATAAAACAGTTTATTAACTTAAGCTGCTGTGCATTTCTTTGAATCTGCCACAAGAGGGGGGATGGTGCAGCACAATTAATGTAATTAATGGCATCTTGAATTCTTTTCTTTCTTTTACCCCTCTATATATATGTTTTTGAACTGGTCTGCCTTACCTTCTTTCACCATTTATTTTGCCTCATTCATTTTTTTCCATCTAATTGTAGTAACATGGTATCGCCACAAGAGAACACCATTGTCACTGAAATGAGTGACTGACACCTGATGAGTGATATGAAAGTGTGAGGTTTGAATTACATACATTTGAATATTATCTGCATGAATGTTTATCAGTATGGATCATATACGCTTGATTTAACCAACCATATTAGTTATAAAATGACTTATTAACTTATCTGCCGTAATGTCCTCATAAATGTCCATTTCTTGTCTTCAAAGTTGATGTTGTTTCAAACAGTGGCCACTAGAGAATGCCAAAGGATCAGAAAAGTGGAATGAATTTGAATTACAGTAAGTCTTTTTGTGTGTATGAAGTTCTATCTTTCTTTCCTATTGTATTTATTAATGTATCTATTCATTCTCCAAAGGTAAGAGGAAGTTGTTGAGCCGTGCCAGGCCTCGTCCTTCTGTTTTGAACATTGAAATTAGCACTCGACTGTTTCCTCGGCACAAGTGTTCAAACATCATGAGTGTCTCTGAGCCTCTGTGGAGTCGTTCTACTGCATTTCATTTGGACTCCGCCTTCCTGACAGCTATTACTGATCACACACACACACACACACACACATCTCCTCTCTCACACTGTCGCACACAAATCATTCGACCACAGGAATGCATCATGTATGTTCTGAGTTGCTGGAATCACTGATGGGGAGTAAATCAAACATTTGATTGAAGTATGGTTTTGGAGACCACATTTCTTCACGTTTCCTACTGATGTCGAAATAAGATCTTGAATCTACTTTACTGAGTTCATGAACATCTGCTTGAATCTCTCCAGGTCCACGTTCTCCATGATGGTGGCCTTGTGCTTCTTGCCCAGCAGCTCCATGTAGTCCAGCACCATCATGCCCCGGGTGTATTTACCCTCCAGCTCCACCGTCACGGCCACCTGGACGGGGAAAGAGGAGGAGTGGGAGGAGGTTGTACAAAGGTTCGAGTTGAAGGGGAGAAGAAGAAGCGGCAGGTCCCTCACCTCTTCGCTCTCTGTTATGAAGGAGTCGTCGATGGCGCCGGCCATGGCGTAGGTGTCACAGGAGTTGAAGCCTTTCCCCTCTGTGATCTCCTTCTGATAGTCGGCCGACTGAGCTCTGTGCAGACGAGGGGAAGGCCAGAGTTGTCAACACGGAGGTCAGACGACGGATGAAGTGAAATGCAGCTGCTCCTCATCTTCACCTTCATGGAGAGACTGGTGATGCTCTTCATGAACGCCGCCTTTTCGATGTTTTGGGACAACCAGCGCTCACAGAAAGACTGACAGGGGAACTGGTCAGTCACATGTGATTCCTTTGTTTATTGATTTATTCATTTTCACTAGACTCACCCAGGGCAGACTGTTCCTGCAGCTGAACTCCCAGGGGGCGATGTAAGTGGGGCAGGTGTAGCGGTCCAGCAGGATGTGGGGGGCCTCATTGTCGGCCACAAAGTTGAACTCGCCACACACTGTGGTGTTACCCCGGGCTACACACAAACACACACACACACACACACAAACACACACACACACACACACACACACACACACACATATATATATATATACTGTATATATGGATGTTTGTAATGTTGTGACATGGTGAAATGAATGACACGTATAGTCCGTGTTTCCTCCCATGATGTAAAGCGCCTTAAGCTTCTTAGGTAAACCCGGATCCAGCTGTATGGCGACGGCCAAGTTGGGTGAGCGGTGCCGTGGCAACGAGAGTCACCTGCAGAAGAACACACACTTTCCTTTCGATCATCCTCTCGAAAACAGATCTCTTGCTTCTCAGAGAGGTCAGAGGTCAGATTGAAAGTGCCACCCTCATATCGGTGTCTCACCTCTCCAGGGTTCCGATTAATGATCTTGACCCTGGCGGGGACGCCTCTCTTCTTCTGCAGCAGCTCCAGCTCGGCACACTGGTATCTGTGGTGTGTATGATGTCATCGTGTCACTCATCTCAAACCTCTCAGGTCCATCTGTGCAGCACTGAGGAGGGTGAACTCACATCCAGCCTGTTGCACGCTTTCAGGACACGCAGTGTGTTCAGGAGGACGTTCTCCAGCGGCGTGTTGCCATAGCAGCAGGTGATGCCTAGAACCTCCACATGAGGGGCTGCCAGGGCGGCCATGATGGCCTGAGCATCATCCACCCCCGTGTCCACGTCGATGAGCAGCTTCTTCTTCACGCTGCGTCCAAACACAAGTAAGAGTCATGGTGTAAATCTGCAAACCCTTTACTCGTGGTTCTGTTTAGTCCTAATGATCTGTTTTCACTATGAATATTAGCAGTATTTTAACTTCAGATCTAACACGTTAGTTGATGCCAAACTGTGGATCAGTGAAAATAATCTGAGAAACCATTAAAAACAATCATTAAAGTCTAATATTCAACCAGGAAACTTAATATTAACTTCAAATATGAGTTTGGTTCACTTTGGCTGAAGCTACAATTAAAGAACATAATGAAAACCACATGACAGCACAGAATGAATCGTGTGTGTGCAGTGGAAGTTAGATACTGATTCTTAATAACAATTTAACATTTGTAATTTCGACTAAATATCAAGATTCATGCACGTTTAATATTTGTTTAAATCTAATCCTGTATCTTTTTCTAATTAAATGCACACTGAAAAAATATTGAATGGTCCCATTTATACATGTGAATTAGGAAAAATAATTTTTACCCTGTTCTGAAATAGTCCAAATCCTCACCTCATGGTTGAAAGATGTCCCTGATCTGTGGCTGTTTGTTGAATATGGCGCAACAGCTGCTGACTGATCTCAGTTTCACTGCATCTGAAAAAAAACACATGCACATAAAAGTTCCTTGTGCAAGAGGAAAACATGCCTCCTCACAGTCTGTTTCTACAGAGGAGCTGTAAAAGTGGCCTGAAAGGAAGCGAGGCTTCGGCTGCAGCAGTGACAAAAGAAGAATTGTTGATGACATTTAATTCCATGGACAAGACAGAGGGGAATTCCGCGATTTCTAACTCCATAGCTATGGATTATCAAGAAGGAGCTTGGAATTACAATTTGTGCTGGAATTCAGAGGCATGGGAATGATGCGACTCAACATCTGTGAATCATCAGAGCTGGTTTGAATTCAAACCTCATGGAGACTCCCGGCTTTAAATGCTTGCAGAATACATTCTTCACTGCTCCATTTGGAGGAGGTCGTGGTTTTCACGATCCCTCCCTTCCTGCTCAGCTCTAAATGTGTTATTGAAAGTGTCGTGTTCAGACTTCGAGTCAAACCATGAAAAACGCCAATGTGTCCAACTTTTCTTTAATGGTCAAACACTGAAATACGGTTCATTTTTCTGTCGCTTGTTACATCATTCTACTCGAGCGAAGCCATGAGCAGTTTCTTGAACTTCTCTAAGTCCACCGTCTTCATGATGGTGGCCTTGTGCTTCTTGCCCAGCAGCTCCATGTGGTCCAGCACCATCAGGCCCTGGGTGTGTTTACCCTCCAGCTCCACCGTCACGGCCACCTGGAGAATCACAGGAAAAGGATTCCAGCTGAGAAATGAAACAGCTCCCGTTAATCCATAAGAAAAATGGCGGCCTCGCTCTCTCACCTCCTCCCTCTCTGTGATGATTGTGTCGTCGATGGCGGCGGCCATGGCGTAGGTCTTGCAGGAGTTGAAGCCCTTTCCCTCTGTGGTCTTCTTCTGGTAGTCGTCCGACTGAGCTTTCTGCAGAGGCAACACACCGGGACATGATGTGGTAGGAGGAGGATGGTGACATGTATGCAGAATGGCCACTAGAGGGCACTAATGGCTATGGACACCATGGACTTGTGGGATTTGATGGGTTATGAATATGAGACACTAATGACAGGACACTGCGATCAGAACAGGCCGAGTGAGAACATTGCTCGACAGGTGCCGACATGTGAATTCTTTTATCGTCTCTCTGCACTGATGTTCCGTCACGTACCTTCCTGGACAGACATGAGATGTTCTTCATGAATTCAGCCTTTTCTGTGCCCATGTCCAACCACGAGTCACAGAAGGACTGAGGGAGGGAAACAGAAGAAGATCAGTGGACTGAATGAAGATGCAGGTTAAAGCTGCTGTCTGGAATCTGCCTCTGCAGACTCACCCAGGGGAGGCTGCTCCTGCAGCTGAACTCCCAGGTGGCGATGAAGGTGGGGCAGGTGTAGCGGTCCAGCACGATGTGGGCGGACTCGGGGTCAGCCACAAAGTTGAAGTCTCCACACTCTAGGGTGTTTCCTATGGCTGTTCACGCACATAGGATTTGTATGAGCTATACATTTTTATTCTGCTTATATTTAATGGTTAAACGTATAATTCATATTTTCTTTATTAGTCATTTTTTTAGTAACCTTTTTCTTGTCCTGTTTGTTTAATTCAACCAATAATTGACTTGCACTTTGTTTGGGTTCATTGGGAAACCCTGTGTGCACCGGAGGTGATTTCGATTGTCAGGTAGAGGACCAGCATGCACCTGGGTGAGCATATGATTTCTTACCAGTGCAGGAGAAGCACATGAGAGCCGTATTCCATTGTTCTTTTGGACAATAAATCATTGGAAACCGGATTTTTTGGACTGGACATTAAACTTCTTAAGCGTACAACATCGAACCTGAGGTGCATCAGAGGCTTTTTGAATTGGGAACACAAAAACAGAAACTAGGACAACTAGCCACTATACTACTACTGCAGCAGGTTAAATATGATTATTTTAGACATGTATTATTATTTAAATATGATTTTTTTTCAGTCAAATGACATACAGTTGGTGTTTCCTCCCATGATGTAGAGAGCCTTCAGCTTCTTAGGGAAGGAGGGCTCCAGCTCTACTGCAACAGCCAGGTTGGTGAGGGGAGCCATGGCAACGATGGTCACCTGTACGGAAACAGCAAAGCAACATATTCCCCCATGCACCGTCTTTAAATCGATTCTATTATACAACAGGAAACGGTTGGCAAAGAAAATATGCTGATGTCATCAAGTTTCAGAGGACGTATTGCGTGCCAATGCTCACACTGTGCTGATCGTCTGCAAACAAGATGCAGCAGACATTTGATGTACTCGTGCTTATGGGTATCTGTGTCTCACCTCTCCAGGGTTCTGCTTCACCATCTTGATCAGGGCCTTCACAGCTTTCCTGCCCTGCAGCAAGTCCAGGCTCGGGGCGTCGGGATCTGGGACGTCCCCCAGCCCGTCCTTCCCGTGGTAGTCGCCGGCGTGACTCTTCCGCCCCAGCAGAGGCTCCGCACAGCCGCGATACACCGGGATCTACAGCACATGAGAAGGCATGTTCATACAAAGACCACACCTTCAGGTATTTCCCCTCTCCTCTCAACTCACATCCAGCCTGTCGCAGACTTTCAGGACCCGCAGCGTGTTCTTCAGCACGTTGTCCAGGGGCGTGTTGCCGTGGCAGCAGGTGATGCACAGGATCTCCACGTCAGGGGCGGCCAGGGCCATCATGATGGCCTGGGCGTCATCCACGCCGGTGTCCACATCGATGATCAGCTTCTTCTTCATCCTGTGACAAACAAAACATGGGGAGGGATGAGCAGATATGCTGACACCAAAGGTGCAGTGAGTAGGATTTGGTGACCCACCCTTCAGAGCCTGCAGGAGAACCTATGGTGGACTTCAGTGGTCATTAAAACTCAAAAGATGTTTAGTATGTCCACTTTTACTCCTGTAAAAACATGGCCCCTCCTCATGTAAATATACATTAATGGGCTCTTTTTAGGGTAACAGAAGGAAATCAAAACATTTACATGATTGGAAATGTATGAAAATGTCAGTATGTGATTGTTTTGTAGTATTTTTAGAAGTGACAAAAATGACCAAAATCTTACACACTGCACCTTTAACAGTTCACTGGTGCAGTTTCTGTCTCAGCACCTGACATAACTGACACTTACGTGTCACACAACCTGGCAACAACTTCAAACAACTTTAAGGGAATTCTAGGGCCTCGAGGGGCTTGAAGGTGTTTCCGCCCTAAAGAAAGACATGATAGATAATAAACATTCACGTTTATGATCATAAAATCCAGTCAAATGTAAAATCCTCACCTGCAGGATGGATCCTCTCTCACATGTACAGCTGCTGAGTGAGTGTTGCGTGGTGGCGGAGGCTGCAGACCCCTCCGACCCGTAGCTTCCTTTTTAAAGATTGCAGGGAGGCGGGGACTTATGCATATGTAGCAGGGAAACGCCCATCAACATAATTGCACAGGATGTACGAGCTTTCCGTTGACCAGTGTTGGAACCCAACACGGAGATATGGCGCCAGTGATGCCACTTATCAGGAGAGACATACTTTTCCAGAGTCAGGAACCATTGTAAAGGCTCATGTAAAGAAAAAGATAAGGACCTCATGTTTTCGATGCTGTTCATGGAGTCATTTAAGACAGCTGATACACTCTCTCGTCTCTGAGATTGAGTTAGAAGGCGTGAGAAACGGTTCTTATGCAACAGCGATGTCTGGCAATGAACACTGTGAAACTCAAACGATCTGACGATCTAAATGAGATAAGTGGCTGCTTCGCGCCTGTTCACACCAGCTGCAGAGCAATGAGTTGCACAACTCTAGAGTTTAATGAGTTCATTCATGTGACACACCCATTTTTGTCCAGTTCTATCTGCACACTCAGCGCCTGCAGGCTGTTGGAGGACTGATGTCCCAACTGGTGGAGGCCTTGTTCACCTCCGTTGGAATTTGCTTGAAACTTGTTGTAGCTTGAACCACCACTCACACTTTGACTCCTCCTGAATCATGGAAAATGATTTATACATTGCATTTACCATGTTGCATTAAAAGTTCCTCCAATCAGGGGTCAGTCTCAGCTGTCAAAACGTTTCATTGGAAATTAATAGAATTAGAAAACGAACAAAAAACAAACCAAGTGAAAAATTAATTAATTAAACATGCCACTTTGAGAAAAACTAATATATATTGTGATTTTTTAAATTTTATTTAATGCACTAACATGGAGGAGGTGCAATTTGTAATCTGGAGGCCATACACATACACTCTAGGCTTGTATAAACAATGGAAGTGAATGTAAAGGCAGTAAAATGGACTGTAAATCACTGTCGGTTACTGATTTTGACTTTTTTAAATGGAAAAGAGGAGTGATGGTGTTTGGTCCCAGTGGCTCTTGTACGCCCCCTTGACTTGGGCCCCTTGGCACATTATATGACGTCATTCGTCTCGAACTTGGGTTTCAAGATGGACAGTGATTTTAAATTGGATCGGCAAATTAGCGCTAGAGCCACATGTTAGTGCCCCTGCGTGGCACTGTGCCAAGCCAGCGGCACCGATTGCAGGCCCGTGCGTGCGCAGCTATTTAGAGGTGCACGTAACCACACCCGAGCCCTCTTCCTCCCGCTTGGCGTGGCGTAGTTCAGGCGTGGCCCTGGATCCCGCCGATCTGACTCAGGTAAACCTGCGGCCGCTCTTGGCTCGTCCTCTTTATTATTGGCGCACATGGTGATGCCACTCACTGTCCGCAGTGAGCCTTGACTGGCGGGGCTTCCGTGAGCGGATCCCCCGCTGGACGCGCGGTGGGTCGCAGCATTGTGTCGCTCCTCAGTGCCGAGCTGCGGCGACGTGTTGCCCGGATGTGACGCGCTGCGCCGGACAGTTGTAGGGGCCACGGAGGAATTGACTGGCCACACCTGCAGCGCTTCCGGGACCACCCTGCTGTTTTGGCTCTCTTGGAGCGCATCGCTCCGTCTTGTGTGCGTGCGTGTGTGTGTGTGTGTGTGTGTGTGTGTTCTTCACTCTAGCTCACGTGCACAAGCACTTTACGGCCGCCCCCCCCCCCCCCCGGCCGCCACCCCCCCCCCCCCCCCATTGATACATTTGATCTTTAAGGGTACTACTTTCCACTGTCAAAGTACTGTTGCTTTTTTGTTTGATTTCATTTGTTGTTATTTTTTCTTGGTGGTATTAATCTCCTCTGTTCAGTAACTGTTTTTGTTGTTTCATTACATTTGGTCATGTGGATTTATTGTTTATAGTGTTAATCTCCTTTGTTCAGTTAGTGTTGCGTTTTATTTCATTTTGTTTGTTTGGCTCGATATTTGTTTCCATTGTGTTTTTAGGATTTGTCTGTGCCAAGGCACCTTGTGGCGAAACTTGAACCTCGTTTCTTCTGTCGGACAGGTGCTGAGGCGTGACTTCACTCCCTGGTGGTGGGCTTTCCTCAGGAGTCCCTTATTTGTTGGTGTGCGGTGTCTCGGGTGCTTAGTTTGTAGGACTTTTCCACCTTTGTGAGCCCCTGCCGCCTTGGTAAGTCCCAGCCCTGTCCTTCCTCTCTTCACCAGGTGCCAGCTTGATGTTATGACCCAGGTTAACCTCTCCAGTCTTTCAGATTACCAGAGACTCTTTCCCAGTTCCACCCTGATTCTTGGCAGCTGCTGGAGATCCTTTAAGGACAGCTCAACCCACTCCCTCTCTCACTGCAGTTTGGGCCTGCTGCACCAGCCTCCACCTTTAGTTTTGTTCCATGCTTTGTTTGTTTTGAGCTATAAACATGACTTTGATCACAAGTTTGTTCCATGTGTTGCTTCCCATGAGTTGGGGTCGTAACAATATGATGCCCTGAAGCACTGGCCAGACATATTACTTTAAAAACAATTTTTTATTTCCTTTTTGTTAAACTTCAGTTTCACTTAAAACCATCTCCTGCCCTGTGGTTAATACAAACCTGTGTGTACCATTTAAGATCATTGCTATATTTCCTGGGGGCAAAATTCCTCCAGGTGGCGTTGGCAACACCCCCTCACTCGCCACACACAGAAGCACCTACAAACCGTAATCCACGCCTTCATTACATCTCGGCTGGATTACTGTGATGCACACCCACTCCTCCCGCACTCATCTTCAGTTAGTACAAAACGCTGCTGCTTGCCTTCTAACTGGAGCACTTAACACTCCCTTTCTGGCCTCCATCCACTGGCATGTTAGAGCCCATTTTAAGATTCTTTTATTTGTTTTTTAATCTTCAAATGGTCTTGTTCCACCTTGCCTCAGCTCAGCTGCTCCTGGAGGTACTGAGGTCTATGCGGAAGCTCAGAGGTGATAGAGCCTTTTCTGCTGCCCCTAAAATAATGGAACAACCTCCCACTGATCATGAGACATGCCCCCTCACTGTCCATTTTCAAAACTAGTCTTAAAACCCATTTTTACTCCTTGACCTTCAACCCAACATGAGACTCTGCTCTTGTTTTAACATTATATGTTATATTTTATTCTTAAATTGTTTTTATGCCATATATTCTACTTGTTATGTACAGCACTTTGTCCAGCTGTGGCTGTTTTAAAAGCGCTTTATAAATGAATAAAGTTGATTGTTTTATTTAATTAATCATACCATTAAGAAATAATCCTTTTTTAAAGGATTTTTTAAAGATAAAAATCTCAAATTCAATCCCTCTACTTCAGAGCATCCATCAACATCTGCTTGAACTTTTCCAAGTCCACCGTCTTCATGATGGTGACTTTGTGCTCCTTCTTCAGCAGCTCCATGTAGTCCAGCACCATCATGCCTCGAGTGTATTTCCCCTCCAGCTCCACCGTCACAGCCACCTGCTCCACAGAAGACAATTTGTCTTTTTCGCCACACACACACACACACACACACACACGCACACGCACACGCACGCGCGTGCCTCACCTGTTCACTCTCCGTCAGCAGGGTGTCATCAATGGCTGGAGCCACAGCGTAAGAGTCACACGAGTTAAAGCCCGGTCCTGACACCAGCTCCTTCTGATACCGATCTGTCTGGACCATCTGTGAAGATGAACAGTTCCACACCAGGTAAACATACTGATCCAGATCCTGGGAATCCTTCATCAGGACTCTGACGCACCCTCCTGGTGTGGGCAGAGATCTTCTCCACAAAACGAGCCTTCTCAGTGTCCTGGGCCAACCACGTGTCAACGAAGGACTGAAACAGGACATTTTTAAATAACTGCCACCTGAGTGTCTGTGGTTGTCATGGATACTCAGTAAAGACGATGTGATGATGACGGACCCACGGCAGACTGTTCCTGCAGCTGAACTCCCAGGAGGCGATGAAGGTGGGGCAGGTGTAACAGTCCAGCACAACTTTGGCTGCTTCAGAGTCAGCCACAAAGTTGAACTCTGCACACACAGTGGTGTTGCCTCTGGCTGTGTGCACACACACACACACACACACACACACACACACACACACACACACACACATCAAACACTGTCACTGTGACTAACTGATGCCAATATTTAGACGGACATCACATACACTCTATGTTTCCCCCCATGATATAAAGCGCCTTCAACTTCTTGCCAATGGAGGGGTCCGTCTTAACTGCCATGGCAACGTTGGTAAGGGGCGCCATGGCAACCAGAGTCACCTGCACAGATGAGATATTGAATGGACGTTAGGGTCCACCTGATGCCTTTTCAGTTGAAATGCACCTTTAATGGCAGAGAGCGATTTTGGAGATCTACCACCGACCTACCTCTCCTGGGTTGGCGTTCACCACCCTGACGATGGCCTCCACTGCCGTTTCCTTCTGCAGCAGCTCCAAACCTGGAGCCTCAGGATCCGGGACGTCACCCAGCCCGTCTTTCCCGTGGAAATCTCCAGCGTGGATCCTTTCAGCCACCAGAGGCTCTGCACAGCCCCGGTACACTGGCACCTGTGTTGTTGTTGGACAGGCTATAGTTCACATACTGTATATAAGAGGAGGTCACATGAGGTTGATGGTAATGTCAGACTTGCATCCAGCCTGTCGCAGACTTTCAGGACCCGCAGCGTGTTCTTCAGCACGTTGTCCAGGGGCGTGTTGCCGTTGCAGCAGGTGATGCCCAGGACCTCCACATTGGGAGCCGCTAGAGCCATCATGATGGCCTGGGCGTCGTCCACACCCGTGTCCACGTCTAAGATCATCTTCTTCATCATGCTTCATCGAACGATACACAAGTAAACAAACACCTTTTGTACATCAGGCATGCGTCGGCAGAGCCAATGGAGTGATTCGGCCGTATCATGTGACATGGTGGGAGGAGAGTCAGGGGCCTTTGCTGGCTGTAGGCTCCAAACCTGTTCTACTGCATTACAGGAAGTTGAGTAACAAAGGAGGTAAAGGATGTGTGCACCACTTGCTACACAACACACACTACAGAGTTTTTGTCTCAGCTCAAGTCTACGAGAACCCAATCATCAAAGGCACATAGTAAATTCCACACACGACTGCCACATATTATTGGGCATCATCCTCAAAAAGCATCAGCGGAATGCGCTCACCCCTCCACCCTCTCAAAACGCTGATGAATCCCAGAACAAGTTCAACGTTTTAAACAACTTGACATTACTTTCGTACACAATATAAGAACAACCTCACCTGGCGACTGACTGGTCCTGACACAAAGGGCGTCTGACTGCTCCTCTCTGTGGAGCAGCCTTTAAACATTCCGACAAAGGCTGGGCAGCGGGAGGAGTCACAGCCACATAATTACTCACATGCGTGTCACAGCTCTGCTCTCCCCTCACCCCGCCCCCCCCTCCTGCTGCTGCTGCTCATTGCAACCAGCAGCCACACCCGCACCACCACAGCTGCTCCTCATTCACTGTCCCCTTCTTCAGCCCCAGACACTCGTTTACCTGGTGCCTGTTTGTCCTGTCCTCGTACGCACTTACCAGCATTACTCTTCTCGATCTCCCGGCTTTGCCCCTGTTCTGTTCTGACCTCTTCCCCTCTCCGGTAACCTGACCTTGTTTCTGTATTACGACCCTGTCTTTGGATGATCCCCGTTTGCCTGCTTTGTGCCGCCGTCTACCACCAGTAAAAGCTGCTTCCTCGCCGTTTGTACTGCGCTTGGGTTCCTCCTGCCCCCGTAACATGTTTTTTTTTTTTTTAACCCTGAGGAATAGAGGAGTATCATGTAGCAATGATGCTGGCAGTGAAATCATGACTCAATCATGTTTTTCTTCCTTTTTATTAATAATAATAATAAAAACTCAAATGTGTATAGCACCTTTCAGAGATCCAAGGAACGCTTTACACAAACAACACAGAAGTTGAGGGGGGGAATCACACAAATGACAGACGCGGGGGGGGGGTGTCACACAAACGACAGACAAGGTGAAGGGGATTATTGACATTATTGACATATGTTGATTTCTTCATCTTCATCTCAAACAATCTTTAAAGTACAACTAAAAGTCTCCCTCCTGAGTCTCCTCTGCACTGGGCTTTGCCAGGTTGGCCCGGACCCTGGACTGGTCCACGGCGTCCAGCAGGTTCTTGGAGTCCAGCGCCAGCGTGTGAGCGGCCGCCAGCATCTGCCGCTGACACTCCTCCTTCAGGGACGTGGCGGAGTTCTGCTGGGCCAGACGCATCTTATTGATCAGCTCGCCCAGGTCCTTGTTCAGCAGCTTCTTTGTGCCCTCAATCTGAGCCAGAGGAGAGGAGGGTCGGTAAGTACTTTTTATATTGTTATTGTTTACTAAAATGCATAGACACATTGTATGTTCAAATCTATGGTTGTGATGTGAACCTCTGTGGTGAGGGAGCAGTGCAGAGTGGGCAGGATCTCATCCACACCCTGGATCAGGCTCCGCAGAGTGACACCCACGGCCTGAGGTGGGGTGAAGGGAGTGGGCGGAGAGAGGGAGGAGTCACAGGAAAATGAAAGCGAGGGAAAGGATGAAACGCGTGTCATGTAACATGTGGATGCCCACAATGTGCCGATGGACCTACCCTGACAGCACTGGGGTACTCGGAGGCCGGCAGGGTGTTGACCTCATTTTTCAGCTGAACCACCTGTCTCACCATCGCCATGACACCGGTGTACACCTGATCACCTGATCGGTCCAGTGTGGCTGTTGGGAGGGGCTATGACACAAAGATATGGCCCAGCTCAAATCTGACATACTGCCCCTTTAATCCATTCATTCTTTTCACAATAGAGGCTTGGGTCTGTTTACCTGTGTGACAGGGGGAGGCATGGGGGGCTTCTCTGGAGGACCTGGCACATAACAGTAGAATGTAAACACTGACATGTCTAGAATAGGACATGACTAAGGTGAATGTACTTCAAATGTTGACTACAGGCCTTTGGAACACGACTCAGCATTTTCTGGGCTTTTCTCAGGAGGCTGTGAAAGAGAAGAAGCTTTGAATGTTTACTGCCACAGTGCGGAAGCTAACTGAATGAGAGATGGCATTTATTTACGGAAGCTTTAGGGAGTCTGGAGTGTTGAATCGAAAATAATAGCGAGTCTGTTGCTGCCTCCCATTGGTCAGAAATGGATCAATAGATCAGGTGTAGTCATATGTGCACATGAGAGAAGAGCACACACCTTTATTTGTGAATCCAGTCGCACAACAGGGTCCTACACAAAACACACAAGAAGTTATAATAATAATATAGTTAAGTCTGTGTGCGTTTGTGTTTGTTTGTGTGTGTGTGTGTGTGTGTGTGTGTGTGTGTGTGTGTTTGCACCAGTTGCCGTTCTTCTTGCTCCAGCCACTGTTTATCCATCAGCATCTCTGCTCTCTGTCTTTGCAAAGTGTCCTTGATGTGGACTTGCTCTGTCTCCCATGGCGGCCTGTTATGTCTATCTGCTGCCTACACATACACACACACACACACACACACACACACACACACACACACACGCACGGACAAAAAGAGAGACCTCTTAGTGTCACAGCAGGAGACTAAAATGACTCATTGTAACCCACAATATCTGTTATTGACACAAGTTCTCACTGAGTCACATTAATGTCAGTGTCTGTGTGTGTTGTGTGATGATTGACACCTGCGCATGTGCAACCCGAGGAAGTGTGTTGCCTTGTATTCTGGATGGCTGTGAAAGAGAAGACATTATAATGAGTAAATGACATGTCAAAACAGCAGTACTTATCTAGACACGGCAGAAAACTTTGTGTACGTGTGTGTGTGTGTGTGTGTGTGTGTGTGTGTGTGTGTGTGTGTTACTTTTGGTGGGGGGTCAGTGAAGTCGTGGTTGAGCAGTGCTGGGATGGAGTGAGACCTGTCAGGCCTTCGATCCTGCTCACACTCCATCCGGTGGATCTCACTGTTGAAGTACACAAACACACTTAGTATGTGTGACTGTGACCTGATCTCAAAAGTACATGTGGAATGATCATATTACAATTGAGTCTTTTAAAGGTTTTACGTCTATACGACATGACATCTGATTTATAAGATTTGTATTTGGCTTCATTCCACATCAATTCAGACTTGAAGTTGGGGCACATTTCTGAACCTGTTTTCCACTCATACGTTAAAGATTAGTTTCAGTATAGCTTTATTCCATACCCTCAGGATGAGAGCGCATCTACATGGAATGTGATATGATCAATAGAAGATGTGCGTGCAGGTGTGCGAGTGCACCTGAGGGAGCAGACGAGCAGGGTGAAGCCGGGGCGGGCGTGCGGCTCGTAGGCCCAGCAGCGGCTGAGCAGGGAGAAGACGTTGGCTGGGCAGAACTCTGGTTTGGGGAGTCGCACCCCGGATTCCAACTGGTTGATCACCTGCCCATTTTCCAGCCAGGAGAATGGCTGCTGGGCCATGGAGAAGATCTCCCACACACACACACCTGTTTGAACACACACACACACACACACACACACACACACTGTTACATCTGTACCACACCGAGACAAAGGCTTGCGTCTCTGTGTTTTCTCACCAAACATCCAAACGTCGCTGGCTGAGGTGAAGCGTCGAAAGTTGATGGATTCAGGTGCCATCCATTTGATTGGTAGCCGACTGATGGAGGCTGAGCAGAGCAGACACACATCAAACACACAGTGAGATGCATATTCACTCTCGCATGCAGTCATTATCTCTAATACATGCAAATGAGTTTCCTCTTTAATGCAGTTCCATGAAATGTGAGTGTGCACCTTTATAATAGTCTTGCTCATCAATGTAGCGTGACAGGCCAAAGTCCCCCAGTTTCACACATTCAGCCGACTTCACCAAGACATTTCTCACGGCGATGTCTCTGCAGACCATTAAACACGTCCAAATGAGTTCACTCTATAAACCATATGTAGTCATTATGTTCCTGAGGAATGTTATGGGCTGTGTTACCGGTGCACCATGTTGAGGCTGTCCAGGTAAGCCAAGGCTTTGCAGATTTGCAGACTGAACAGAATCAGCCTTGGTTTGGTCAAAATGTAGTGCTGCTCCACCAGGTACTGGCCCAACTGTCACAAACACCGAAACGCATTTCAAGTCCTCCTGAAATTCATAGACTGATACCTGCAAATGTGTGAAGTGCATTTACATCCAAAGCCCACCTCTCCATGTTCGTACAGCTCCATAACGATCCAGACAGGATCAACCTCAATGACCCCGATGAGACGCACAATATGTGGATGATCCAGGTTTTTCATCACGCCTGATGGAAAAATAACATCAATAATATGTCATATTTTCAAAATAGTTTTTAATGTCAAATAAAGAAAGTGGCAGCCTTGAGATGAGTTATATTTGCTCCTTAAAGCTGTCATTTCTGCTCTTGTCAGCATTGAAGTGAAAAAGTCCCCTTTTGTTTTACTTTACATTCACCACCAGAGGGCACCAACCAGATCATATGTATTAACTGTAATTGTCCTATCCACTGAAGAGAATAGCGATGAAAGCAGTTGACCAAACCAAAAGAGTGAAAACCTCAACAAATCTTAGACTTGTATTGATCTGATACGACTCAACATGAACATTCTGGCTCACTGATTAATTTCTCATGGTTTTAAATGTTTATTCTTGATTTTATAGATCTTAGAAATGAAGGAACATGTGCTGTGTTTGATGCTTTACTTTACTTTTGCTTCTAAACCTACGCTTTGTTCACCAGCAAAGTGGATATACAACCACTGCCTCAGCTCTCAGCCTTTTCTCAAAGCCACAGCACCTCAACAGGAAGTCGACCTCGTCAAGTCAACATGCAAATTCTGGTACAAAGCTCTTGCAGCGAGTGAGGATGATCACATGATTCATATGTTTATCAGAGAGACTTCAGCGAGGAAAGAAACACTGCATCGGTCTCGTACTCACCAGCCTCACTGAGAAACTTCTCTCTGACATCTGCTGAACAGTCTTTGCATGTTTTGATGGCCACTCGGATCTTCTCCCCAGTCTGCACACACTCACACACACACACACACACACACACACACACACACACACGCACACACACACACACACACTCAGGATGAGACACTGATTGTTGCCTTTATACGTTGCATGATATCTCATCGTGAAATATTTTGGGATGTAAAGACAAAAACAAGTGAACTCACGGGGCTTTTATATTCTCCATCATGAACCTCCCCGAAGAATCCCTCGCCCAAGATCTGACCCACAACGATGTCAGATCTACATATCTCGTGTTTGCCTGCACACACACACACAGAGAAACAGCAATAACGGTATTATGCTTAAGTATACTTATTCTATACTTGCTGTATCGATACCGTACTCATTTTGATATCATTGTTCTGCCTGCAGGTCCCTGAAGCAAGCGCAGGACAACTGGAGCGCCGCAGGTGAGTAAGTGTGTAGCGTTCTCTGCTCATGTAGGAAGCTGAAGCTCCGACGTGGAAACACACAGCCCCCGCACACCACCACAGGTGTTGAGGTTTGAACTTTTAAATCTTTTTACTTCAGTTCCTCTTAACATAATTTGAACCCCCCCCCCCAACATTTTTCATACAGCATATATTTTATAGGTTGTGATGATTTAACCACAAAACTACTCACCACTAGAATCTGCATCGTCCTCTGAAATCTCAGAGTAAATATCAGAGTTTGAAGCTGAAAAGAAATATAGAGATTTTAAATCTTTGTTTTGCATTTTACCCCAAAGTGAAGTTTTATCAAAGTGCTGACACAGCTAAAAACTAAATTCGATTTGATTATAGATGAGACTCAAACCTCGAGTGGGAGCCCATGGAGCTTTCCTGCAGGAGACCAAATACAAATGTCATATTTAAAAGCAAGAAGTTTAATGAAGAAGTTTTTGCTTTTTTGCTAAGACAAGTGTGAAAGCCACTTTACATTTTGGTGACCTGTTAAATGGAATGTGGAAGAGGTGGGGCGACGTGTGAAAATGAAAAAACTGTGAGAACAGCTGAGTGTAACATCGCACTTACTGCTGTGGGATGTCAGGAAGTTTCGTTCTTGTGTTTCTCCCTGCATGTGAGAATCACATATTTAGTTTTGGGCGTAACATGAACAAGCGCTGTCTGCGTCACTGTTATCGCTGTACCTTTACCGGGTCTGATGATGAGTGAGCCCTCGGAGCTGCAGTTCAGGCGACAGTATCCATCGATCAGGTCGGCCATGTTCTCGGCGACAGCCAGAGAGGAGGTGCTCACTGACCGTGGCTGAGGGTTGAACACAAAGGTTATTGTTTCAATCAAAAGGCTGTACAAAACAAACGATATATTTAAGGCTGCTGTGGCATGAAGGTGATCCACCTCTTGGGCCCCATCTATGTGCAGAGTCAGCAGAGCTCGACCGTCGCTCTCTGCAGAGTATGCGATGCTGCGGACCTGAGAGAAGGCAGCCAGACAGACGGGCTGCAGACAGACAGGGATGTCAAATTCAAAAAATCAACCGAGTGAAACATGTGAAGACGCTCCATTGAAAGGGGAAAGGAGGCTCACAGTGGAGTTGTCCGTTTGTTGGCTGATGCCGTCAGGGCTGATCACCACGTCTATGGTTATACTCCAGCCTTGCTACACACAGAGAGAACACACACACACACACACACACATTTCATGCACGAATACGGAGTGAACATTCGTCTTGTTTAAAGCATCGCTGCTTGTTTTGAAGTGGCTTAATGGGATCGGGCCGAGCTCTCTGCGGGACGTGTTTCAGCAGTACGTACCACTCGGATCGCTCAGATCACAACAGAAGTATCTATTAGAAAAAGCCACTGTCCGAACGAAACGGGGTGAAGCAGCACTCAGCTACTGCCTGGTTCACCTCTGGAACCAACTTCCAGAAAGCATCAAAAAGGCTCCAACCATCCCCAGTTTGAAATCTAGACTTAAGACCAAACGTTTTTCCAGAGACCTTCTGCTAACTCACTTTAGTACTTACTGTGGTAGACTAATGATTTGTATTATTCCGTTTTTATTTCTTTATCCTTCTTTTTAATCTATGCTTTTATCTTTCACTGTTTTCATGCCTTAGTGTTCTCATGCTTTTATTTCCTCTCATTTACTGTTTGTATGATCATGTACTGACCCTTGCTTTTATTTGTGTGAAGCACATTGTATGGCCATGACATGTGCTGTATAAATAAACTACATAAAAGTCTTGCCTTGCTTTGCCTTTGTTTATGTCTCAGAGTTCAGTCACTTCAACAATTCCCATCAATGCCTCATATAAACGTCAGAGGTCAAAGTTAGAGGCGCTTTCTGCTTTACGAGAAACAGTCGGCTCAAAATAATCACAGTGACAATGAAAACAACAGGAAGTAACCTGTTGTGTGTGCTTATGAAAACACATATTGTGCATGTATGTGAAATGAGCTCTGACCACCAGCAGCTGACAGGCGAAGCTCTCCATGGTGAAGCTGTAGCACTGAGCCAACGTGCTGAAGAACTTGGCCATGCACTCGTCCTGCTTCAGGGTGGAGTAGCCCTGAAACGTCTGCTGGATCAGCCGGCGCAGCTGCTTGGGCTGATCGACAAAGTCCGAATTACTCAAACCTGAACTGACATGGAGATGAGAGCATGAACGGGACCGAGCTAATGTTAATGCTCCAACCTTCATGCTGTCGATCAGTTCCCTGGGAAAGAACAGGTCCAGCCCCACGTCCTTCCTGAGGGACACATCACCACATGAACTCAGTCAGAGTCCGTATCCCAATTTGCATGATGTGAACTTTGTATAACTCACTCTAATAGTTCAACATTGGACTTTTTCTCCAGACCATTAGGGTTCATGTCTTTGTAGAACCTCCTGCCAAAGTAATACATCAACCTTGTTAGAGTGATTGAACCATCAGCCTTAAGAAAACTTGATTGTTGTACTTTTGCTAAATCTCTTTCCAGGAGACATTATCTGTGCTGTACCTGATCTCCAGACACCCGAGCTGCAGCGCCATCCCGTCACTGACTTTGGAGGCATACTGCAGCATGTAGTCGCTCCGCACCTGTGGGTGAGCACGTTCACAAACACCCTCCGTTCACTCGTTCCTTTGCTTTCATCTGAACCTCTTTAACAAGCTCTGGTCCAATAAGCGGAATCACAGACACAGACGGACTAACCTGCTGGTAGAAGTACAACATGGTGGTCCTGTCCTCTTTGAACCTCTCCATGAAATCTGAGGGGATGTATCTCAGCCTCAGGTCATATCTGCACAGACAAACGGCCAAATTGGAAAACAAATCAAGTCTGAACATGCAAAAAGACAGAGGCGCTGACCTCCACTCGGCCTCCAGGTGTTGCTGCTCATATCTCTGCCTGAGCTCAGACACTGTGAGGTCGGGGTGCAGCCAGTGGATCTCTGACGACTTGAGGTGTCTGAGGAGGAGGCTGAAACACAGGCTGTGTTTGATCTGTGGACCCACGCAGCCGCTGGACAGCACCGTGTGGATGACGTCCTGAGGTTCAAGTCCCGGTGCAGTAGATTGTAATGGAGCATTTTAGAATAGATCGTAACGGAACAAAGTAAACAAAATGATATACGGTCGAGTAGAACGTACCTTGACAGTCCAGCCCTCTTCGCATCGCACCAGTTTGAAGTTCTTGCCCAGGTTGGAGCTGTTGCTAAGAAAACACACTTTGATGATCTTCACCGGGAGGATGGTCTCCCTGGCGACCGAAGCCTTGGGAGAATCATCCATGGAGACGGAGCTTCTGATGACAGACATGCTCCTCCAGGACAGAGTGCTGGTGTCTCCTGACATCACACACACACACACACACACACACACTCTTCACTACTGCTCAAAGACAGACATTGCCGTCACGCCCTCACACACACACACACACACACACACAGACACACTTCACTCTCTGTCGGCCCCTCTCACACACATGTCATCACATACATGTGGGGGTTCAGTGAATCTGGTCACAAAAGAGAAATAACAACACCATCATCATTTGTAAAGACTTGGCAGCGAGTTGTGTATGTGATGCATCTGCTGAACTCACCAGTGTTGCAGCAGCTCCACCGCTCAGCAAGTCAAACCGTTCAGTCCGAAGTCTCTCATGTTTGATTGTAATACTTTGTGTCTTTATTCCGCTTTGACAGGCACAGAGGAGTCATCTGACGCTGCGTGCTGAAGAAAGAAGAGGAGCCGGACCAGTGAGTCAAAAGAGGAAATGACACTGACATAGAAAGAAGGAAGTTGAAAAGCAGCACTGACGAAACTGTCACATCGACCCCCCATGTTCTAACGTGCACTGGCACAGTCCCTCCCTCACCAGGACAACAAGCCAACACTTACTTCCCGATTACACGATTTGATGTGCAGAACCACAGTGCAAGCGAAAACAAGTGGTTGGCCTGGTTCATCTGTTTTCATAAGAACATCCTCAAGCACATTGGGCAATGCTGTTTTGCACGTTTTAAACAAATTACAGCAAATGTTGCATCGTACAACACAGCAATGTCACTAACTATGATGCACTGTACCGACAGACCTGACGGTTTGTCGTCACCTTATTCTAAATCTTTAGATAATGAAAATAAAACAGTTTGTAAAAGGTCCAGAAATCTTTGTGGAGATGCCTTGGTGGCAGTCTGACCACATGATCTCACCTCCAGGTTTCACTTTCCACACTTCTGGTTTCCTTTCTGCCCCTGTTGAAGCTAAAACAGCAGTTGAGTGTCTGAGCTGGAGTTTCTGAGAACTGGGTCACATGTGCAGGAGGAACATCATACTGGTGTGTGGTTAAAGACACGCGTTGACTCTCACAAGCAGAAACCTCCTCTAACATCCTCTTGTTTTATTAGCCTTCACAGTGTGGTAGAAATAACATGCCTGTGAAAGGACTGTGCAGATTTAGAGATGATGCCTAAAAGTCAGTGGCAAAGATATATCTTGAATGTCTCCTGCATATCTCTAATCTCTGCACTTTTAAATAATTTTCTTTCATTCTATTTCTATTCGATTTAGATTTTTGCAAAGAGTTTAATAATCATCTCTTATCTGGTCTGAAGAAAGGTCCACTTGCCTAAATGTACTCCCGTCTCCCTCTGCCCTCATCTTTCAGCAGACTCCTTGCTAAATACTATATCTGACAGCAGATGGCGCTGTAGCACCAGCATGTGAAGTAACAAGCGACCATCACTCTACACACGTGTATATATATTTTTTTCTTTCTTTTTCTTTCTCTAAATTTAAAATGATAGTTATGATTTCGACAATTGTGAGAGTTAATAATAATAATAATAATAATAATAATAATAATAATAATAATAATAATAATAATAATAATAATAATAATAATAATAATAATAACAATAATAATAATAATGATAATAATATGAACACACACACACACACATACATATACATGTATATGTATTTCGTTTAAGGTGGATTAGTCTGAATGGTCTCTTGTCAAATGAGAGCTTTTATTTTGAAAATTTGGAAAGGAAATGGGAGACTGTTTTTGTGCGTGTGTGTGTATGTGTGTGAGAGAGAGAGAGCGAAAGAGATAGAGAGAGAGAGAGAGAGAGAGAGGGAGCATTAAAGGACATTGGATCATTTCCAAAAGGAGGAAGCTGCTTTATTTGTCATTTCCACCTCTCTGTGTTTGTTAAATATCAGAGGCTGATCCACCCACCGAGGGACTGATGTCCACAGCAGGAGGAGCAGACTGAGCTCACAGAGGTGGAGGAGGACTGCTGCTGCTGCTGCTGGACACCACCACAGTCTCAGCCATGAATTCGGCCGAGCAGACAGTGACATGGCTCATCACGCTCGGGGTCCTGGACTCCCCCAAGAAGAGCATCTCGGACCCAGAGGCCTTTCTGCAGGGCTCCCTGCAGGATGGAGCGGTGCTGTGCAGGCTGCTGGAGCGACTCCGACCCGGGACGGTGGAGAAAGTGAGTGCGATGCATGGGGCTGAGGGCAGTGGGACAGAGGGGGGACGAATACACTACACGGGGCCAATTATGGGCTTTCCTAAACATAAACAACAACGGTAATTAGTATGTGTAAATAAACCTAATTAGGCTCCAACATCAAAATACATCATCTATAATTACTTCTAAGTACTTCTTACGCTCTGTTGTTATGAATACTATTTTATTGGCTCAGTCCACATACTATTCTTCCGCACTGGCCCTCTCTTAATTTGTATTGTATTACTATTTTCATTTTAATTATAGCTTCCACACTTATAAAGTATAAAACTGGTATAAAAGCAGGGCAGAATATATAATATATCGATACATTCATGTATAATGTTGTGTACAGTTTATTAATAGAATCTTGGTCATTGTAATGACTTTGATACTACAGTGACTGATTGTGTTTTAGTCCATTGTCAATAACACACACACACACGCGCACGCACACACACACACGCACACACACACACACACACACACACACACACACACACACACACACACACACACACACACACACACACACACACACACACACACACACACACACAAAGGACTATGGACTTGTCAACGTCACATCCTCTCGGCTTATCCCACTCCCCTGGAAGGTTGTGGATATCAGTCAAATCAGCCACAGTACAATACAGAGTGAGACTGTCTCTTTCAAAATAAAAGCATATAAACTGTCAAGCAGGAATGTATTACTCTTTGTATACGTTTCTTTCTTTAATTCTTAATTTACACAATTTAATTGCATACATATTTACTGCCAGACACACATTAGAGTTATTCAACTGAAGTACCTCAAATGGAAGACAATGCAGTATTTCTTTATTTGACAGCATTACATGTTGCGTCCAAATGTAGAGGTATGAGTAGTCTGAGAATTTATTTTTGCCACTTGAAATTACTCCTTATAGACTAAAGAGACACCAGACAATACGAAAGTGGTTGTAATAGAAAATGTATGTATCATTTTCATTTAAAATCACTTTCGGACATAAGATGTATGAAAATGTGTTCGCGTTTGTTTTATTTTGAAAGTGCACCCCGGAAGTGTAGGTCTTAACTTTAATGGACTTGACTTTAATGAGCAGCAAGTGGCAAGTGCACCACCAGATCCTGTAATAAGATTTTTTCCCGTTCGTAAACCATTAAAACACGTTAATTAATAGTGTTTAAAGTCTTATATTCAGGGGCTTGAAGCTAATTTCTCCACTTCTGGTTTGTAGTTCTTCCAGGAACCGAGGAGCGACAGCGACTGTCAGAGGAACATCGCCGAGTTCCTCAAAGGCTGCGGGGCTTTCGGTGTGGAGGTGAGTCAACACCTTTAAACTGTATTAATTCATGTATTCAACACGTGGTGGCGCTCAGGAGACAGACAACAACACAGCTACAGAAACTCTCACGTGGTTGTCAACATTTTCCACAACTTGTTTACCTTGCTGTTTACCTGTGTCGTCCTCATCCTACGTATAATCACGAACCGTTATTGTGGGGAGGTGAGTAAATCCCCTGGTGAGGATGTGTTTAGATTTGAATGAAATGTAATTACATCTTTAACTTACGTCTGTATAAAGCAAGTGTTCTGTGCAGCTGCCTTTCAGTAGATATATATTCGTAACAGGTGTGTGGGTTGCCAGGTTTGACATTTAGTATGTTCTTGGATGTTGACAGGTTAATGGTGGATGTGGTTTAGTCCAACTATAATAAATCCACTCATGTAATCATTCCAGTTAGTTAAATGTGGTCCAGGTATAGGTTGAGGGATATTTCAGAGACTGCCAAATCACAAGCTAGTTATACTTCAATTATTTACTGCCATGTTCTACTTCCCATATCTCTAGTGTTCTCATAGCGGTCAATTTAAAGCATTGAATCATATATTCCCACTCAAACCACAAAAATCTTACACACTGGACCTTTCTCAGTTCCCTGGTTAAAAAATGTTTTTGAATCTGTCAAGGTAAACATGTTATTGGCTGTGGGTCAGACTCAGTCCCTTTGTTGTTATGGAAACAGGAAGCAGAGATGCTGCATTCATCTGTGGGAATTTTGTGAAATGATGCTGATGAGATGTACGATACATATACATATCTTCGATTAGCACAAGGTGATGCACAGGAGAAGTTGATGATGTTTCCATGGAAACCTTTGTTCTGATATGAACCTGATCAGGACAATATGAAAAAGACATGATACATAATCATTTTCTGCACAGAGTTTTTGTGTACTGTTGATATGTTTACCTAAGTAAATAACTGTATTGTTCTAAAGCCCATATCAGGAGTATGTTTAGGATTTTGCATGAATGCGGATCAAGCCACTTAACATCCTGCACATCAGTGGATGTGGGTAGTGTGGTACAAAGTGACACACATGCTTTATTGATCTCTTCTATAGAGAACATCAAGTTATGCAACTCAGAAGTCTTTTGTTGTGTTATTCTCCAGACTCCAAATATTGACCAGGAGAAGAGCCTTTAAATCAAAACACTTGAATCTGTGACTACAGAGAAATGGAGGAGATGAAATGGAGAGGAGGAGGAGGAGGAGGAGGAGGAGGGGGGGGGGGCTGATGTAATGAAACATGCTGGGCAGCTAGTGCACTTTTCCAATCAGGTTGATTAGAGCCATGTCAGCCATGTTGCTGGGAGCCAAGGCCTCCATTAACCAGCAGCCTGAGTGACATCAGCGTAGTAATTCTCCTCAGACGGTCGCAGGAGTGAGTAGAGGGCAGCAAGTCAGAGGGTCCGACCAATGGGAGGAGGCGTACAGAGCGGACAGTGTGAGGATGGAGGAGTCGTTAAATAGAGCTGCGCGATTAATCAGAACAACAATCGGATACATAAATTACAGCGCTTAACGTAAACTTCAACTTAACCGAATGGGACATTGATCCTTTGCATTTAGTGGACTTCCTCTGTGGTGTTAAATCAAGTACTCCCTGATATCAGGTAAGCTGCTCGACCAATCACGGGTTTTTGTTTTAAGCATGTGAGAGTATTTTCACTTGAGATTATTTTATTAGAAAACAAACAAATATTAATTTAGATTTTTTCCCATGCAAAAGTATATTTTGATTATTATTTCTTTCAAATGCTGTCTGTCAGAGATCAATAGTTGTGTTTCAGATATACTATCTCGGTGCCAGACCCCTATTCAATCACCTATATTTATTGTGGTTGTAGACAGGCTGATTTATGTCTGTAATGTGCATTATGCTACAGTAACACTCTGCTGCAGGAGTGTGGTACTGAGGAAGTGACTGTGTGTGTGTGTGTGTGTGTGTGTGTGTGTGTGTGTGTGTGTGTGTGTGTGTGTGTGTGTGTGTGTGTGTGAACCTCTGCGTCCATCCTGCCTACACTGCAAACCAGGATGTTGGGTTCAATCACACCCAGCAGATTATTTTAAAGGAAGTCAACATTAAATCAACTTCTTGTTGTCAAAAACATAAAATTTCCTAATCTCTAGAATATTCCAGATAAGACTTTCACATCACACCTCCTTCATGCCTTGGGAACATAGAAGTCAGACAGTGTGTGTGGTGTACACAAGCTTAGGGGCTCCCGAGGTATTTTGATGATGGCTTGAATGTGTGTGTGTGTGTGTGTATGTGTGAGTGTGTGTGAGTGAGTTGGAGATGGGGAGATTACTTGGGGGAGCTCAGACTTTGAATAATCCTGCTCCAGACTGCAGTTGGAGCAGGGATGTAAACCCCCACTAAACTCAGTGTTTCTCTCGTTTCTGGCTGTTTTCTTCTTCTTCCCCTCACCAACAGCTGAAACGGTCACAATAGAATACTGCAGACACATGGAGACAGTCATGCCAGGAATGTGTATATGATATATATGATATGTATAAACATATCTATTCATTAAAATGATGGGGCTTAAATGTATCTTCTTTCCCCCAGGCTCTGTATTTCTTTTGTTTCTTTTCATGTAAACGCTGATTCATAGCTGCTATGAAGCAGACTCGTGGTGTTCTGTTTTGATCAGCACAAATACTTATTACTCTCCCAGCAGTATGATAATAAATATATTGGAGGGCAGGGCAAAAGAAATTACTGCACCATGTGAGAAGAAATGAAATGTAAGTGCATCGCCTGTTTGAAAGCCTGGCTTACTATTTTCTAATCATAAATGGTGAATTGAAATATTTCTCAACACTGTTGCGAGTATGTTATCTGTCATATTTGAAGTTGTGCTGTATTTTATGACATTCCCACACAGGTGAATAAGCTCCCCACCTCTCTCTTACCCACTTAACCTGTGTTTACTTTGCACAGCTGGAGGCCTCAGGTCCCTTCCTCTCTCACCATAACATCCCCTGCGTGAGATCCAGCGGGTGGAAATGTCACGGACCTTTATGAATTCATAATGAACGAGTTTACTTTGACTCAAACCTTTGGATGGTTTCTTATCACGCTTCTGAGAATTGTTTCACATTCTTTGTTTTTCAGCCGTTTGAGGTGGGCGACCTCCTGCAGGGGCTGAACTTCTCCAAGGTGCTGAACTGCCTGGTCGCCCTGAACAAAGCTACTGAAGGTAAGATTACCGTGTTACTTGACTATATTATCTAGTCATTTAACCCTTTTTTGTACTCTATATATGCGTATGTTTAGATTGTTTTCATGCAGAGTGTTCGTCGAATGACTTTATTTTGACAACGCTTGTGACTACTATTGATGAGTGCATCTCTAAATAAGACTAACAGTTGACATATTGTATAGTTACAGATATCAGTGGTTCAGCGGACAGTGTCTGTGTGTCACACTCCTCCACACTGAGGATCAAGTCCTTTGATTCTCTCAACACCCAGACGCGCTCCTCCAAACTGCTGCAGCCTCAGTACCGCAGCCTGGTGAGTCACCATGACAACCGCAGTAACATAACTCACATGTAATTTAAGAAAACCAAACGCTGACAGGGGGCTGGCTGTGCGTCCCTCCACAGGACATGTCGGAGGGCAGTGCGTGTGGCCAGCTACTGGTCAAGGCACGCTTCGCCTTCCAGCAGACCAATGAGGACGAGCTTTCGTTCTCCAAGGGTGACATCATCAGCGTGAGCAGGCAGGAGGACGGGGGCTGGTGGGAGGGGTCGCACAACGGCAAGAGCGGATGGTTCCCTAGTAACTATGTGCGGGAGCTGAAAGGGAGCGGTGGGTGGAGCTCTTATTAATTTCCCCTGTCAGTTTTTAGAGCAGTGGGAGAAAAAGGAAACGGTCTCTGATTCGACTCTCAGCCACAGTCAATGATTTGGTTACTGTTTTATTTTGAGCGCGAGCATCTGTACGTTTTATTCCCTCATTCTAGATTTAAAGAGAAATGGACGACATTACAGCTCCACTAAAGTAAAGCCCAATTATCTCTATCGCCACCTGTTGGCAGGTTGGAGTACAGTTTGTGTGTATCTTGTATTGTGGCTCATGGGATTGATACCATGCTCATGTAAAGCGAAAATAATCCACTAATCTTGCAAATTTAGAGGAAACACATTAAATTCACAGATGTAATCCCTTTAATCTCTGGACATAATACCACAGATGTGCCAGTGCTGCCCCCTGTGTTTGTCAGAGCCACATCCCTGTGCCTGTGTGTGTGTGTGTGTGTGTGTGTGTGTGTGTGTGTGTGTGTGTGTGTGTGTGTGTGTGAAGGCAGGAAACAAGGAAGGAAGCTCCAAACGTGCACAATCACAGGAAGTTGCTGAGTTGCTGTATAGAAGGAACTTCCTGGCTTAAACAAAGAACATGGGCTCTAATAATATGCACATAGGAATGGTAGAACATGTATTCATATATAATGACTATCCCATAGGAGTTATTTGATTTTTGTATTTGTTTTGAAACAACGTGAAAAGCTATTTCAACCAGAAGCCAATGTATTGAAATGACATCAATATGTCTTATGTCGTTACAGCATCTTTCCAGTCAATGACACAATGATGTAGAGGAAATGTCCTCACCTTTATTGTTGTTTGTTTTTGTCTCCGTTCTCTGCCACTGACCCATCCCTGTGTTTTCAGACAAGATATCAGACAAGCCAAAGTCTGGGACTCTGAAAAGTCCACCCAAAGGGTTCGACACCACCATCATCAGTAAGACCTACTACAATGTGGTGAGCATCACTTTTGAACTTTGACCCTCACACCTCATTGCATAGAATGTGTGTTATGCACAGACTTGGGGGCTTCTGGGGTGTTTGACAACAACTTGTATGTATGTGTGTCTGTGTGTGTGGTTGTGTGTGTATGTGGCCGTGTGTGTGGGTCTGTGTGGGCGTGTGTGTGTCTGATTTTGCAATCAATGTCTTTTCACCCTTGAATCTAATTGATTGTATAGCTGTTTGTTTATGTGCATGTGTGGAGCTGTGATAGCTGCATGCACCACTGTGTGTGTGTGTGTGTGTGTGTGTGTGTGTGTGTGTGCGAGTGCAGCAGATGTAAAGTAGGTTATTGCTTCCATTTCAGTGGTTTCTGGGACAGCCATGCCCCAGGGTTGTCTCCTGCCTGTGTGTGTGTGTGTGTGTGTGTGTGTGTGTGTGTGTGTGTGTGTGTGTGTGTGTGGCTGCCTGCCTGCATGTTTGTGTGTATAACTCTGCATGCTTTAATAATGTAAAAAGCTGCAGTCTCTCTCTAGACAGTTCGTCTTTAGTTGAGTACGTGCCTCTCTCTCTCTCTGTCTCTATCCTCACACATTCACATACACACGTATTTACATGCGCGCGCACACACCCACACACACACACACACACACACGTAACCCTTTAGAGACCCTGCCTGAAGTCAGTGTTGGTCACACACAGAAATGGAAAAGGAGTATAGACAGTTACAAATATAGAATGTCTGTCTGTCTTTCCTTCAAGGGTGAAAACCAGTCAGAGTTGAGGCTTCCTTTTGTGATGGTTTGTTTTCATGTGTTTGTTGCCAGCGTCAGTTTAAGTGCATCAGCTGCAGTCAAACCACAATTCACGAGCTGAAGCCACATCTCTGATGCTGGAGAGTAGATTTGCCAGTTGGCCGGAGGAGTCTGTTTAAAACTACTCTGCTGCGGCTCCCACAGGCTCTGATGTCTCCACTGACATGACTGATGGATTCGGACCTGAGTCTTTCTTTCTGTTAACAGATATCATTATATATCATTATGAGAGTAGTAAACAAAACACAGGCAGCTCCATTCATTGTCGTTTTCCTTTGATCGGTGAATCATCATTTTGAAATACTGATGTTAGGAAATATGTGATTTTATGTTTTGAGGAGCTTCCTCTTCACTTAAAAATAGGACCTACACAGTGATGTGACTGATATTTTCTGTGGGACATTGGGTATTTATGGATGCTCGTATCTTTTAATAATGAATAACAAATGTCTCTCCCTCTCTCTCTCCCTCTCTCTCTCTTGCGCTCTCCCTCTCTCAGGTGCTACAGAACATCCTTGAAGCAGAGAGTGAGTATTCCAGAGAAGTGCAGAGTCTCTTGGGCACGTACCTGCGCTCGCTTCACCCCACAGACAGGTCCGGTTATTTTGACCTTGTTTATTATTTTGTTCTGCACAAGGACATAAACACAAGATAATATCTGTCACCACACCAAATATATCCTGTGTGCATACACACTACCACATCTATCCTGTATTGTACAGAATAGATCCTATAAAGTATGTAGAATGAATTAGGCCGGCGCTATTTGTTGATTTGCTAATTTTCTATGAAGGTGATGAATTTAACTGTAAGATTTATTCAAAATACAAGAAATCTATGAATATACGTGTTGAACAGTATTTAGTATTACCCACAGAGGATGTTTAAATAATGAATGACGTCCATCCTCCTCCTCCTCCTCCTCCTCTTGCTCCTCTGTTTTGCAGACTCAGCAGCGTCGACATCGGTCACATCCAAGGAAACCTGGAGGAGATCTCCACCTTCCAGCAGATGTTGGTCCAGTCGGTAGAGGAACACACAAAGTCAGTAATCATTCTCCTACATTCACTCACACAGTTATTAACCTCCTTTGTTCTTCAAACAATGAGTGTCTGATGAAAGAACAGTAAATCAGTGCAGCAACTGAGCCACCCAGTGGACGACTGAAGTAATACAGTGTGATTCACTCAAATAAGGCAGTGTTCAAGGCCATGCTTTTTATGCCGATTGATGCATACAGCCAAAATTGTTTGTTTTCTCTATGATTAATTAGTAGCTTTCATGTAACCCTCGTGCAAAAATGTGCAGACTTCCCGAGAACCAGCAGAGGATCGGGGGCTTCTTCCTGAGTCTGATGCCCCAGATGAAGATCCTCTACACGGCCTACTGCTCCAACCACCCATCTGCTGTCAACGTGCTCACACAGCACAGGTACAGTGAGAGAATGAACGTGTGTAGTAACTGCAAAACAAAACAATGACACTGATAAAAGTGTGTGTTTGTGTGTGTGACAGTGAGGTGCTTGGGGAGTACATGGAGTCGAAGGGGGCGCCCTCCCCAGGGATCCTGGCTCTGACCACCAGTCTGAGTAAACCCTTCACCAGACTGGAGAGATACCCGACCCTGCTGAAAGAGCTGGACAGACACATGGAGGTACATTTGTTGTGATAAATCAACAAGAGAAGTTCAGCCATGTTTTATTGCTTCTATAATGTATCATCTGTGTCACAGGACCAACATCCTGACAGAGCTGATCTCCAAGCTGCAATGACGGCCTTCAAAGCCCTGGGAGTAAGACACACACTTGAATGTATCAACCACACTGGTGTTGATGAACGTGCAGGATCTCATGCCTCTGAATGACTGTGATCAGGCTCAGTGTCAGGAGGTGAGGAAGAAGAAGGACCTGGAGCTGCAGATTTTAACGGAACCCATCAGGAACTGGGAGGGGGATGACATCAGGACCCTGGGCCCGGTCCTGCACATGTCACTGTCCACGGTCCACACGCAGAACTGTCAGGTACCCATCACAAAGTCTATGACATTCAAAAGAAAAGTGACTTCTTCATGCACTGATGTGTCATTTTGTCACGTAGGAGTCAAACGAACGCTACCTCGTCCTCTTCCCTCACACTCTGCTGGTCCTGTCAGCCAGTTTGAGAATGAGTGGATTCATCTATCAGGTTCATTTAACATGAGACTGAATGTCAATCCACAGCTTCTCAGTCACAGACGGTACTGACTGATCCCATGTGTGTGTGTTCAGGGGAGGATGCCACTGACAGGGATGCTCATCTCCAGGATCGAGGACGGAGACAACCTGAAGAATGCTTTTGAAATATCTGGTGAGAACTCTTGCTTATGTTGCTTGTATGTACAGTATTTCTAAATCAGGCTGATTCTCATTATCCTCTGTTTTGCGGTCATGTTTACATTATTGTGTGTGTTGCTGTGCAGGTGGCCAGTGTGAGCGGATGCAGGTGGCGTGTAACTCTCAGCACGAGCTGCAGGATTGGCTGGACCTCCTCACCAAACACACACACACTCCTGCCGCTCACGCGCACAAGCATCTGTCTGTGTGTCACACAGTAAGTGTTCAGCCCCTCCCCCCTCATCCTCCTCTTCTTCTTCCCCCCCGGCTCTTTTCTCTCTCCTTCACCTCTCCACTGCTCTCTCCAGCTGCCCTCCCACCCGGTCACTCCCAGCAGACACTCAGAGTCCCGTGGGGGCAGCGGTGGACACACCTACCACACACTTCCCCACCCCGCCTCATACGGGACGCCACTCGGTACCAACCCAATGTGGGGGCCCCTGGAGCCGCCGAGCACCCCCAAACCCTGGAGCTTGAGCTGCCTCCGTCCTGCGCCTCCGCTCCGGCCGTCCGCTGCTCTCTGCTTCAAAGAGGTGCTGTTCGATCGCTAAGTTAAATATATAGTTTAGGGCAGAGTTAGTCACTCAATCCCCCTTTTTCTAGGATTTGAGTAAAAGTCCGAAAAACATGAAGAAGCTGCTCCCAAAAAGGAAACCGGAGAGGAAACCCTCAGAGGAGGACTTCACTGTCAGGAAGAGTAAGTGACAGATGAAGAATCATTTTCATGCAGGAGCCTTGTGTCCTCACTTGTCCTCCTGTCCTCTCTGTCCCCGCCCCCCGTCTGTGTCTCGCAGGCACTGCTGCTCTGGAGGAAGACGCTCAGATCCTGAAGGTGATCGAGGCGTACTGCACCAGCGCCAAGACCCGACAGACTCTCAACTCCAGTGAGCACGCATTTATACACACACACACACACACACACACATTATGACAATACTATCAAGGACACACTCAGTCACTGTCACTTCTGTGTGTTGTTGCTAACACTGTGTGTTCTCTGCTCTAACACTGTTTTTCTCTCTCCTTTCTCATCCTGACCTCCCTTCACCCTTTGTTGTCTTTTAATTAATTACTTCATCTTTTTTCCCTTGTTCCCTGAATGATTTCCTCTTATCTAACTCATATTTTTAAATATTTTAAACTCATGTTTATGTTTCTACCACCTCCACAACTTTATCCAAAATGGCTCCTCCCTTTCCGTTCATCTCATCCCCCAACATTCCAATTTATGTTTCCCCCAAACTCTGGTGACTTTATGGCTCAGCCTGGCAAGGAACTGACCTCATGCACAACCATGTGCTCGCTGACACTGGCCTAACTGTTGCCGTTCTCCCCGGCAACTTGCCATGTTCCGACCAATCAGAGGACTCGGATTTTGACAGTGTCTGGACAGCCCAAAGTTTTAGGACTGCCTCATTTTCTCGTAAGACATGTTGGTGAAGCGTGTGATTAGACATAGACGTCTCAAGCCTTTCACCCGCTGTGTGTGGAGTGTGTGTTTCCTCATACTGTGTACACAGCCTGTGTACATTTCCCATTACTATAGCTCCAGTCCTGATATTCTTCATTTTACTCTGTAGTACCTTTGATCCCATCAGTGCCCTTTCCCCTTTGATATCTCATTCTCCTCTAATTCTGCATCCACCATTTGTGGATTATATTTGGAATATATAATATATATACACATATAATATATATATATATGTGGAACACATTTGTGTGTTTGTCATGATGTGTTGTGTGTTAGTGTGTAACTGGTGTTATTGTCCAATCAGGCTCCAGCAGGAAGGACGTTCACATGTTGTTTCCTGAGGAGGAGAAGATCATTGTGGAGGAAACCAGGAGCAACGGACAGACTGTGGTAGAGGAGAGGTGAGAGAGGAGAGATGATGGTTTGAGAAATACAAGAATAGAACGCCTTTATTGTCATTATACACAATGTACAACGAGATTGAACAACGATTGAACAACGAGATACAACGAAATGAATACAAATGTATGATTATGTGGAATTGTTGAAGTGTGCTGAAGTATCTACAGTAAAGTAGATTTGTTGTGTACCCACAGGAGTTTGGTGGACACAGTGTACAGCCTCAAGGATGAAGTGCAGGAACTCAAACAGGTGAGTCTGCACTTTTAATCCACATTTTCATCTGTTTCCTGTTCCCTTCGTAGAGCTCAGACTCTGACACGAAGAACTTGAGGGAGTCTTCTAGTGTGCATGATGTTGTCCTCTCTCTCCATTTCTTCTCCAGGACAACAAGAGGATGAAGAGGACGCTGGAGGAGGAGCAACGAGCGAGGAAGGAGCTGGAGAGGATCATCAGGAGGGTCCTGAAGAACATGAACGATCCCACCTGGGACGAGACCAATCTCTGACAGACAGAGTTATAACTTTTGAACATGGGTTTAACCAGTGTGGACACAAACTGCCAACACTCCATCTCATGTTCTTCGGTGTGTCTCCTCCTCAACTGCTCATCTGTCCCTGTGGCATGAACTCTGGACCAAGTGACTTCAGCAGAGCCATGTGACGGTGGCACTTCCTGTCATGCTCCGTCACACAAGTTTTCTCTTGTACTTTGTTACAGTAAGTATAACATTTCACCAGTCAAGTGTTTCATTCACTCACCTGGTGCATACATGATGAAGTCAGGTGAGTTTATACATTTGGTTCAATCCGGAAACAACATATTTTTCTCCCCTTGTTTGATTAACAATGATTTAGCCTCAGTTCATAATGTCACAGGTGATAGTCTTTTTTGTTCCCTTAGAATGAGCCGTTTATATCTACTACATAGCAGGTCCTCTCTGTGGTGGCTGCCATGTTTCCGAAGTCACCAAGAAAACTCAATAGAGCACCTGTAGCATTGATATGCAAACTCCAAGCCATTATAGATTCTCCTAAACAGGAAAATAATATTAAGGTGGCTGCAATATGTAACTCTGCCACCAGATGCTACTAAATTCTACACAATGAACCCTTTTTTACACTCAACATATTTTAAACTGAAGCTTTTATTACCAACGTGTAGAAAGGGAATCTATGGGAGCTTGAGGGTAGATTTTCTCAGGAATCAACCGTCAGGGAGTTTCAGCTTTCAGATTTCACTCAGCATCCAGGTCAGACTTAATGCATTTGACATTATTGTGATTTAGCCAAATTAGCACCTCAGAGAACCCCAAAAACCACAGATCTCTGTTTTCAAATCAATGCTTTACATCCACCCTAAGCTACAGTGAAATACATGTAGTACACTGCTGAGGTCAATTTAGAAAAAATTGTTTACCAGCAGTCTGTTTTATAATCTGTCCAAATATCACAATATGATGTTACATCCCTTCTTTTCTAAATGTATTGGAAAATAATCATGTGAGTGTGTTGAAAACTACCTGAAATGAGAAAAAATACTAATATTTTTTTGGACAAATACTGCAGCCAGAAAATATGGCAGTCGCTTTGGCTTCGCTATATGAAAACTGTCCTTTTTTATACATAGAAATGTATATAATAAAAATGTATCATGGGCTGTAATGGGAGCAATTACCAGCAAGTAACGACAACTGCAGCTGTTCCTTATTTTTGAGCGTACTGTGCCTTTAACATGAAGCAAATCTGTGGACCTATTCTCATCACCTCATGCTCCTGCCGTCTGTCAAAAGAATGACCTTTATAAATCTGCAACAACACAAAAAAGACAAAATACTGTCATTTGGTAACATTCTTAACCAATATTATTTTGTGATATGTATTGTTGTCGTGGTAACTGCATGTGATTTCCCGTGAGGAATCTGCCATGTCTACACACTGTACTTTTTCTGTTTCAAGACCAAAGTCCAAGCAATACAACACTGGAAATGTGATATTTCTTTGTTTTTTTCCTTTTACTTATTTTTACATTGTTGATAAACAACCTACAATTTCTTATTTTTATATTTGTGATTTGTCTTTTTAATTTGTATTATTTTCTACCTGCTGACAATGATTTGTACTGAGAAGCAGTTTGCGTTGAGCTGCTTGCTCAGGCTTGGAGCTTTAACACGTCACCTGCAAAATGAACTGAAATGACACTAATGTGAACAATATGCCAATTATTGATTCTAAATTATGTATTTAACTGACTGATGTAAATGTATTGTGTGTTGAAACAGTTGTTCTGTAATGAGAATCATAACCTATTATTTATTTCACCTATTTGTCTGTCTGAATAAAAGATTGAATCAGATTAAATTAGTTTTTGAGGTGACCCCTTATTGATTGCTTTATGAATATTAAATTAATAAATGATGTGTAAAAGGCATTGTAACATTTTTTTAAACTTTATCTGAATAAAAGTGAGAAATTACTCAATTCACATACAAAATATAAGTTATTCATAGAGTAATATATACACAATATGAAATCAGATTAATTAATATGATAAATCATTTGATAATTGTATCCAAGAAAATGATGAACATTTATTTATTTAATCTAGCAGACAAAGATTGTAGTAATTTATTCCAAGAAAATAGATTGCTCAAATGATACCATTTGTTTAAATGACATTCTAAGGTCAATAAATCAATTTATGTATCCATTTTGGCGTCATCCACATCCTTTCTATACAGGTGAAACAGCGACTCACTGGGTCCTAACGGCAAATCAGCATTATTCTTCTCGTGTGGTGAAAATGGGTACTGCAGCCGAGGAAAACGACGCCAGGTGACTCTGATGGGCGTAATCAAACCTGGATCCGAGAGCTGAGGAACGTGAGCGTCACACCACCACGGAAACGTCCCAATTAAGGAAAATAAGCGGATTAAACTCACGGTAAACTACAGAAAGTCAACACAGACATGCAATATAACGTACATTTGATGCATTTTAGATTAAAATGGCATTTTAACGTTGTTTTTTTCGTGTTGATATTACGTCTAATTAGCTACTTAGCATGTGGACTGCAAATAAACATGGCAATGAGGAATCTTCTCCCGAAATATGATTTAGAACCTTTTCTAAACTTTTGTGTGTGTCGCTTTGTGGAGTTTTTTTAATTTTTTTTTTATCATTTTCCACTTTTTTGTATTTTGTATTATTTTGTCTTTTGTTTGCTTCATGTCTCAAATGTAATTTGTGTGTGTGTGTGCGTGTACACATGCAGAAATACATGTGTACCTTCATACCTTCATACAGTACATCTATGCTCTGTATGTGTACTGTATGTAAGTGTCCCTCTATGCTCCAAGTATGTGTATGCATCCTGTTGATATACACTTTATGTTATATTATATATACAGTATAGTGACTGGCTTTGTTTGTTATTAATAGTAGAAGTAAATGAGCTTTTCAGTGATAATTTCAGAGAGGAGATTTTTCCATCAAATAAAATTATTGCAAGATGTCATCTTTATGAGGAAGTGAGGAAGACCCCATGACCAGTGTGAGTTGAACTCTGTATGTACAGTATGCTTGTGTCTCTGCATCTTCTTCATGAGTTACTTCACTTTACGTTTGGGGAATTAGCTTATTGTTCATCACTGCCATTGTAGGACTATTTTCCGTAATTGTTTCAGGACAGAGACGAGTAAACATGACCCCTGTCAACAAACAAAAAGCCAATCGCCTTGTGGAGGCAGAGACAGCACTCCACTCCATATTTGAGTCAAACATCAGCCATGTCAACCACAGCTTGATTTGCATATTTATACTGGTGGAAGATAATGAACTTTTATTTTCATGTTTAAAGGCTCAGTGAAGAAGACAAGGCCTGTTGTCAACCAACAAGCAGAATGACTGACACCTTCTGTCTTCATGGGCCAGCAGAGAGGGCATCAAGAGTGAGTACAACACCAAACTTAGATTATCTTAATCAAGCTTTTATTAGGCTTACATTTCTGTAGACTTATGATGACAAGTAATGGATTTTTAGTGCAGTATTGAGCATCATTGATCAGACAAAGCCCCACTAAAACAGAAGGAGCTCTGTCAGGTCCTCATCCCTAGTTCTTATACTGTTCAGTTAAGTTTGTGCAGCACCAAATCATAACATCATCTCATCTAGTGGGGGAGCTGTTGTTAATTTCTAATCTGCATTGATCAGTTCAGTGTCATTGTTGGACAATGTCTGTCTTACCTAACCCCAAGATTGAATTGTTGTGGTCTAAGCTGGTTGTCTGTCATCTTCTCTTAAAGAAGTCATTGTTGTAAGAATAATAGTTGTATTGTCTTATTGAGGAGGTGTTGATAAGGCTATCTACTTGATACATGTGTTGATACTTTATTATGGATCAGGGTCATGCTTTTATAGCTAAATATTTTTCGAGGTATAGCTGTGTATCTATCTTCATTCATGGATATTATTGTGTGTGTGTATGTGTGTGTGTGTGTGTGTGTGTGTGAGGGAGAGAGAAACTCATTATTCATTAAAACTTGGTCAGTTTCAGGTGGTTAGAGTGAATTGAACAGGTGCCGCATCAGCTACTTGTTGTATTACATTTCTATTTTCATAACACCCTCTACTAAATCCATGGACTTTCAGCTTTGTCTGGGTCACATGGTATGTGAGTTTTTTCAACTTCCTGGTTCTCAGAGCAGACAAAGCTTCACCACCCTATAATTTCCAACTTGTATAAGCTTAGGCACCAAGTGTCCTTGACTCAGACGGTCATATATCAACATGTTGGTGTTGTACTGCTACAATTGAGGAAGAAAAACATTCTAGAATGGAGGAATAAGCTGCTTTTCTCCTGCACATGCAGTGATCACTGCAGCAGCTCCACCATATCAAGGAGAATACTCTCTGCACAGCCTCTCTGAAGTTTCGTGATCACCATGTATACATGAGTGATGTTTTGACAGTGTGTTAACAACGGTGTGATGGTTTCCATGATGGATGACTGTTATCAATGCAGTCAATAACATCACATGGCCAAATTGCCAACAGGTTTTGGCAGGTCACCAGTGAAAAGCATTATTCTCATAACAACAGAGGAGAAAGGAGTCTTTGTGGAGTTGTCCTTACTAAATTGACAAGGCCTTTTACATCCTTTGATACAGGGCTGGCTGTCTCACACAATGGAAGGCATATAATTTTGCAGATGTCGTCTGGAAAGCTCAAATGTCAATGCTTTTCACAACAGCACTGGGGCCCTGTGAGAGGCATAATTGATTGGCTCACCTTTTGTCTCGTGCCAAATATTCATCCACGAGGACAAAAACACGGAGGAAGGCGGAAGATGATAGAGCATCTTCTTCAGTCATTGTGAGCTGCTGGTGCTCATCATTCTTTTCTTCTTTTCAGAGAAAAAAACTTTCTCTCAGTATTACACCAGATGATAATGTCACATATGTGGTTCTCTCATCCATCTATTTAGTGGACATGCAAAGCAGATCTTCCTCCAGTGTATCACAGTATTACATATTAAGCTGTGCACATGCTTTTGTAGCCTTCCCTTGCAATAATAAGTCTAACTTCCACACCTCTATACCTGTACGTCTATAATGAGTTTAACTTCTATACCTGTACATCTATAATGAGTTTCACTTCTATACCTGTACGTCTATAATGAGTTTAACTTCTATACCTGTACATCTATAATGAGTTTCACTTCTATACCTGTACGTCTATAATGAGTTTCACTTCTATAAATGTACGTCTATGAGTTTAACTTCTATACCTGTACTCTATAATGAGTCTGACTTCCTCACTTGTACACCTATAATGAGTCTAACTTCCATAACTGTACTCTATGAGTAATTTCCACACCTGTATGTCTATAATGAGTCTAACCTCCACACCTGTATATCTATTATGAATCAAAGTTCCATTCCTGTACATCTATAATGAGTCTTAACTTTTACACCTGTAAGTCTATAGTGAGTCTAACTTCCATACCTGAAACTGCATTATCGTACATGTCTGTAGTTTACAGACTGTGGTTTGACCAACAGTAAAAGAGGAAGTTGAGTCGTTGGCATTATATAGTTTTGAATCATAGAACAAACAGGTGTCAGACACACAGTATTTCACTTTCCCTGTGGTCAGTGGCTGCTGATCATTTAGATCTGACTTGTTCTTCTGCATTGTGTCTTCGTCTTTTCTCACTTCAAACCCTCAGCATTAATTTCCACTCTCTGCAATTTTCCTGTTCAATAGCCGAGAGGAGGCAAAGAAAAGGGGAAAGAAAGATGACAAAGACAACACAGGGCTCCTCTCTTCTCCCCCAGCCCTGTTGTTATTGTACCAAGTAGCCAAGCAATAATTTTTTGTCATTGGTTTACTCCTAAAAGCCCATTTGACGTGGGTCCTGAAAGGGAAGCAATAAAGAAACCTTTTCAGTGGTGTTGATTGAGCGAGAGAAGGAGGAATGAATCCCTCTGGGACGGTGCGACCGGAGAGGTCTTTTTATTTTCTGCGCTCTGGTAATCAAATGGAGCTGAAATGAAAATGGAGTTTTCTATGAAAATAGGGGCCTTTGTTGGCTTTGGAAGGCTGGTAATTCATAAACAATAAGCCGTCTCCTTTTGTTTGGCCTATAATATATTCCTGCTGTGCTGAAAGAGGTCTGTGTGTGTGTGTGTGTGTGTGCGTGTGTGCGTGTGCGTGTGCGCGCTAACACACACACTCACATTGAAGCCAGAGTAAAAGCCAAAGGGAGTCAGCAGGGGAAGACAATATAAAAGGAGGCAGAGAGGCAGCAGCCCCATTCATCGTCCTGGATGTTAGACGCAGGAAGCTTGACTCTTCAACTCCTTCATCTCTCTCTCTCTGTTACCATCCTCATCCTCCTCTTTCCCTTTCAAAACTTCTTTCATATCTTTGCTTTTTTAAAGCTCACAGTCCAAACTTTCAAAAGTGTTTTCATGGATGGTGAACAGGTGTCGTTCCAAGGAAAGATTTTCTCCTTCTTCCGCACTTGGGATTTTATTTTTTTTTGTCTTAATTCGAGCAGCAATCTGGGATTAATCTATTTTGGGAAGTATTTGGACTTTGTGTCTGACACATGGATGGAAACAGCTGATAGTCCTGAGTTTCTCTTTATGTTTACACCTGAGTGAGGTGGATATGTCATAACCACAGCATCTTCAGCTTCTTCTGCTTTTTCAATGTGAGGACATAACTTGTATTTCTACACTTTACTTTTGGAGTACTTTGGGATTAATCTCTATGATTCTCTTCTATATACGTGTGTGTCTATATATATTCCCATCATTTGTGTTTGGATTGACCTGCAATGAAGTAAGTTTGGCTTTTTTGCACGTTCCATCAACTTTGTAGAATTCCCCCAATGCTGCTTCTTATCTTATCTTATCTTCTTATCTTTATTGCAAACTATGAATGTAGGATGTATTGTTTTTTACATTGAGATTCTGCATAACTTGTACCTTCTGTACCGTGTATCATACCGTATAAATGCACATGTTGAAGTTTATAGCGGTTGGTGTTTTAAAGGAAGACAATTGTGATGTTTTAGTATCCCTGGCAATAGTTCACATTTTACTCTGTCATCTTTAGGGTGGGTTCAGAGGCTGGCCCCGCCCCCTTTTTCAGTTTTTATCATATTTTTCTTATGGACAATGAATTCACATTTATTAAGTGTTAAACATTTTTTGGTTGTTTTGTCTGGCATTTGTAGATGTTATTATATTCATCCATTTATAACTGGTTTTGTTTTTGCTCCATTGGCGGAATAGAGAATGTACATCAGTGCCTCTGCGAGGAGAGCTACGTATTTTACAGCTGTGTCACTTTCCAGTCACCTGACTTGCGTTGTTGCTGTGTGAGCTATGCTATGCCTTTTGAAGATAAAAGTGTTTTGATTTTTTATTTGATTTTAAATTTTAAATCCAGATTATTCTTAAAAAGTCAGCTTCAGTTTACTTTGGCAGAATTATTATCTGATAAAACAGACAAATCACATGGCTTCATATTTTCTCTCTTGTCCCACATCACACATTCTGATGATCTGTGATCTGTGATTTTTAGCATAACGTCATCTACTTCCTGTTTAAATAGGAAATGGAACAGTAAAGCTTTTGGACTTTTAGTCAAAAAGGGAATTTGCTATATTTGATCTGAAACACGTGGCAGTAACAATAATTTAGTTTTATTAGTATAGTGCATACTGTATTGTTGCATCAAGAAAACTTGATGGGAAATGCTGTTTTGTGATTCATCCACTAGATGGTAGCATAGGAGAGCAAAAAGGATCTAATGCGCTGACGTCAACATATTTTTCAGCATCGTTTTTGGCTAAGTAAATATATTACACAGAGCAACTGTTAATTCATGTCAGATGACATTGAATATCATTGTATAAAGTTTAAGTGGACATGAGTGTATTAGCTTTATGACTAATATACATTAAAATATTGATTTACACAATTGGAACAATGGATGATTAAGAAAACCTGACTCATGGATGATCTAATACTGCAGGAATTCTTTCAGAATTATATATATATGAAGACGTGATAATTAAAACTTCAATAAACCAAATTTAATGACAAAAAATACTAATACAATATTGAATTTAGCACCACAATTCTGCAGAACATTATGTTGAGCAATTTTCATTATAATCAAACTTTGTATTTTAAGCATATTTCTATCTCTTTATACAGTAGTTTAAATATGTCACAGGACACATTTAATCGACAAATACCAAAGTTCATTAACAGTTTATTTCACCTCCTTCAAAGTCAGAAACATTTCTAACTACATGATATAAAATAGTTTTGAGAGATCCTGAAAAGTGAAAGGCCTTGAATTCTTTCATTTATCTCATTTAATTTTTATAAGGCGCCACTAGAGGGCGCTTGATATCCACCGTAAACCCTTTTAGAAATTGTCAACACCGTCAGACGAATGTTTCAGTCACTATGAGCAGAGAAAATGTTATGTGTTTACCGTCAGTTGTCATGTTATGTTGTGTGTCAGATGCAGTGTATGGGAAACTGTAGTAGGATATATTAATCATAATTAGTAACATAATCATATATATGTGTGTGTATACGCGCACACACATACACACACACACACACACA
>JAFBJT010091593.1:146218-173829 GCA_016785325.1 Chascanopsetta lugubris | reverse complement strand
TTACAAACTCATGAAATGCGGAAAAAAGAAACATGAAATGTTTGAAAGCTTTTATTTCACAAACGACACCATTTTAACCATGTGGGGTAAATAAGACGTTTTTCGTGGGACGCATCTTTAAAACAAATATGTAACTCCAATTAGGAATCCCATGCATGATCTGTAGAAGAGAGAGAAAGCAAAAACCTTTCCCATTACCTGCAAAGTTCAATGTGTCTCGAGTATCAATCCTCCCTTGGTGTAAATCTTCAGTAAATACAGGAGCCATCTGTTGGTGTAATGTCCCTTCCCACAGGTCCCCCACTCTTGCTCCATAATTTCCACTCTGATATCCCAGCAGCAACATGAACACCAGTGTGCAATGTTGGAACCATCACTCCTTGTGTGACACAATTAATTTCAATGCTTGTACATACTAAGTGATTATTTTGGGCCCTTTTGAGCCTTTGTCATGTGTCTCGGAAAGGTTGTGTGTCTTCGATATGTTTTCAACCATACTATTTTCTTTTCCTGTCCTGTGTCCTTGTTGGCACCCTCCACCTCGACTAGCCTATCTCAAATCCAACTCTTGATGCTCTTTAAAGGAGAAGCATCCCAGCAGACTTGATGCCTTTGGGAACAATGGCGAGGGGCTTTACCGGAGTTGCCATGTTTTAGCTGATGGCATTCACTGAGATGGGTAGTTTCTTTCCTGAATGTGTGATCTGAGATTTTGTTTGCATATAATATCTCTGATGCTTTCAGGTTATACTCAATTAGAGAAGATTATCTTAATGTTTCGAATGTAGATTTATACTATTCCAATTATAGCCAAGTGTATTTTGGCTTGTGTCTTTTTTTAAAATCACTTTTGATACTGTGAAGAATCTTTCGCTCAGAAAGATTAAAAACAATACAGTTTTGACAAAAATTAAGTGTGGTGTTTGTTTTCTCAGCTTATTTATGATAAAGTTGTAACGACACTTTAACTGTATTGTCTGTTGGAGCGCCAGACCAGGAATCGCGCTTTTCCATGAGGTTTGACCCATACGGCACTCCGTACAGCCTCAAAGCAGCTTCCTGTATAGTGTAAACATGCGGATTAGCTGTACGAATTGAACCGAAAGACTATTTTAAGTCCCTCGAAAAGTTATTTTGATCTTAACTGTTTATTCAGATAAAATGGAGAGTGAAAGTCGACCTAAGAAGGTAAGCAACGTATTTTTATTCATGTAACGCAGACGCTCTCATAGCTAGCTAGTGTTAGCACGCTAACGCTAGCTAGCTTAGTGAATACCGATTAATTTTTGTAGCTACACAGGTGGATAATAAATTTTCACAGTTTAGTTATTAATCTAGAAATGTCGTGTAATTGCGTTAAACGAAACACTTTTGGACATTTTAGCAGCTCTATTTCGGATTGAATGTAATGTAAACCCCATTAGAATCCAGCCACAACATTAGCCACAGCTACAGCCAATACGTAATGACGACGTTGACTATGAAAACTTGTTCAAAATATATGAAGGAATTAGTGTGTTTAAGAAGATGTTCGTAATATGTCTAAAGCAGAGTAACAGGAAACGGTATATTCCAGTGGTTTGTCACATTGAAGGGTCGCTATGTATCGCCCAGGCGAAAACATGCCCCTCTTCTATTGGCAGAAACTGAACATAAAGTAACCATATTGATTGTTCAATAACCTTAATGTCTCATACACTATTTGTATATGTTGGGGCGCATCACTTAATAGATGCATGGTCTCAGGGAGAAGTTCAGACATCTATGTATATGGCTGCCTGATGCCAACGTTGACATGCCTTTGATCAGGTCGAGGCGAGGCATTACAGTTTGCTTTAGTGTACATGATCAAAGCCACACTATTTATCAAAGTACATATATATATTTACTATCGTCTTAAGCTGAATAACAAAAATAGCATGACAAGCAAACATGGCCAGGGTAACGTATCTATTACATTCAAATAATATCACTCAATATGTTGATCCTCCAGCTTTTGTTTGCTCCATGTTCACAGTATGGTCAGATTCTTTTCAAAGTTCTTGGACTAGAGAAGCCTGTCAGTGTTGTGACAGATTATGATGATGTGTTTTGCAGAGATCCTTTGGTGATGATAAAGCATCTGTATCGGAAGGATCAGAGGACGATGACTATGTTCCATATGTTCCTGTTAAAATCAGAAAACAACAAATGGTAAGTTGGAGAGCTTGGTTATTTTAACTCAGTTAGTTTCCCCCCTTCAATGTTATTTAACTTGAAAACTTAATTCAACAGGATTAATGTTTCACTGAATGTTGTTTTTCTGTGTATCAACATCATATACATTTACCCCATATTCACATAATACATATTTTCCCACTCAGCTACAGAAGATGTTGCGCCTGCGGGGGAAGGCGGTGGATGAGGAGCAGAAGGACAGTGGGGAGGAACAGAAGGATGAGGACGAGGGTCTCGGTCCACGCTCCAACGTCAGTCTCTTGGATCAACATCAGCATCTCAAAGAAAAAGCAGAAGGTATCCGGTTTGAGACAGACACTTCTTGTGTGTACATCTTCTTTCCATATGGTTGATGTAACAATGACCTTCTGTGTCTCCAGCACGAAAAGAATCAGCCAAAGAGAAGCAGCTGAAAGAGGAGGAAAAGATTCTTGAGAGTGTTGCAGAGGGAAGAGGTAAAATGATAAAGCTTTGAATCAAATATACCTTGAAATAAAATGGTTAAGGTTGAATTATCGCCACTTAGAAAGCTAATTTTGAAAAATGTCCTCGCTTTTTTTCTCAGCTCTGATGTCTGTAAAGGAAATGGCCAAAGGTATCATATATGATGATCCTATAAAAACAAGGTGAGCTTTTCTGTTTAGGAATTCAACAAAATGTTTGTTTATCAGTTTGTTTGTAAGTTTCACTTATCCTGATTTTTATCAGCTGGAAGGCACCACGTTACATCCTGAATATGCCAGGCACTCGACATGAGCGTGTCAGGAAGAAGTTTCACATCCTGGTGGATGGAGATGGTATCCCTGCTCCAATCAAAAGCTTCAGGGAGATGAAATTTCCACCAGGTTAAAACGCACTACTTCTCACAGGTTTCTGTACAAGACCTTTAATGGTGATAAATGATTAACACCTTTTTTATTTTGTTTGCAGCTATACTAAAGGGTTTGAAAAAAAAGGGAATTGTGCATCCCACACCGATTCAAATCCAAGGAATCCCCACAGTGTAAGTTGCGAATACTTACGTTTTCAAATTAAACCTTATATTTGAATAGAAAACACAGATATAAAGCAGCTGTTGATCAATTGACCCTGTTCATTTACAGCCTTTCGGGTCGGGACATGATTGGCATTGCCTTCACTGGATCAGGAAAGACTTTGGTTTTCACTCTGCCCATTATCATGTTTGCGCTGGAGCAGGAGAAAAGGCTGCCGTTCTTTAAAAGAGAGGGACCATATGGACTTATCATCTGTCCATCAGTAAGTCCAACCTGTTTCACTGATATCACAGATTGAATTTCATTATGGTGTCTGATTTGTGATCATATCATATTCAGGGCAGTGTTTGACATGAGCACATTTTGTAGCTCAACGCTGCATTTTAATTTGATTTGATTTACAACCCTCAAAGTCCCAGAGAAGGATGTGGTATTCCTTCGAGTTTCTCAGCACTCTAATCAAATCTCAGTTACCATGAATAACCATTCTTTTTGTGCAGCAAAGCGTATCTGATTTAATATCTCATCTTTACTCCAGCGAGAGTTGGCGAGACAGACACACGGTATCATCGAGTATTACTGCAAACTCCTGGAAGATGAGGGAGCCCCTCAGCTGCGCTCTGCTCTCTGCATCGGAGGAATGTCTGTCAAAGAGCAGATGGAGGTTGTAAAACAGTAAGAAAAGTCTTTTCAAAATGCATTGTTTTATTCCAAATCTGCACTTTTAACTTGAGTCAATCAAAAAGAATGATTCATCCTTCTAATATGGTGAGAAAAAATATTAATGGGACATAAAACTGGAAGTCCCAGTGTGTTACAGAAAGGAAACACAACATCCCCAAGACCCAAGCTTTTATAATTCTGTTTCAAAAGGGCGGAACTGTAAAAAGAGCTTCTGGTGGATCTTCTCTGTAACTCTGTGTCTCCTGTGTTTTAGTGGTGTCCACATGATGGTCGCCACCCCCGGCAGACTCATGGACTTGCTTCAGAAGAAAATGGTGAGTCTGGACATCTGTCGCTACCTGGCTCTGGACGAGGCCGACAGGATGATTGACATGGGCTTTGAGGAAGACATCAGGACTATCTTCTCCTATTTCAAGGTGAGCTCCTCCCATATATCTTTAACTACAACAAACTGCAGCTATTATCATCAGTACAGCTGTAGAGATGAAATGGTATGAAAATTTGATATCATATCATTATAGTATAATTATATATAATGTATAATTATGCTGTTTGTAAAATGTGTGGAGAACAATAGTTCTTTTAAAATGATAACTATAAAATTAATAGCGTTTTGCCCAGTTTTATTAATGCAAAACAAACCCAAAATTGTTGCTGCTCCTTCGTCCCCCGGCTCTGGTAGATTTAAGCTGATGTCTGGACAGTTGTTAACCACAGCTTTCTCACTGTTTAACAAATTAAACTGAGTTGAATGATAATTAAAATCCAAAATGTTAGCCGTCTAACGATATATTTATTTTTTTAAAGGGACAAAGACAAACCCTGCTTTTCAGTGCTACCATGCCCAAGAAGATCCAGAACTTTGCCAAGAGCGCGTTGGTCAAACCCATCACCATTAATGTGGGTCGGGCTGGTGCTGCCAGCTTGGATGTCATCCAGGTACATTCCATTTTTTTCTCTCACAGATTAAAGTTGTGTGACACCATTTAAAATATTGTAACTATAAACATATAATGTATGTATATAAAATCAAAAGTGATATGAAAATTTGACTTGCTTTGTTTCTGTGTGTGTAGGAAGTGGAATATGTGAAAGAAGAAGCCAAGATGGTGTACCTGCTGGAGTGTCTGCAGAAAACACCACCTCCGGTCAGTTCCACATATCACAACACTGACTAAATACTAAGAATACAGAACCGTTACATATCAAACAATACCGATGATGTTGTATGAATTTAACAGGTGCTGATATTTGCTGAGAAGAAGGCTGATGTAGATGCCATTCACGAGTACTTGCTGCTAAAAGGAGTGGAGGCCGTGGCCATCCATGGAGGAAAAGGTATCAGAACTCACACACAGCTTTCATTATACTGAGAAAATCCCCGTGTACCAATATCAACATGGATTTAGTTGCCTGTCATGACCACAAGAGGGCATCCTTTCGCCAATCCTTACTCTGCTATCTAGTTTGCTAAGGCGTAGAACCATTACAGGCGCTGACCTTGTATTCTCTACTTATTATTGTCTTTGCTTTTCCAGACCAGGAGGAAAGGACAAAAGCTATCGAGGCATTCAAAGAGGGGAAGAAAGACGTCTTAGTCGCCACAGATGTGGCCTCCAAAGGTCTGGATTTCCCAGCTATACAGCATGTAGTGAACTATGACATGCCCGAGGAGATTGAGAACTATGGTAAGAGGATATGTCTATGGCTTGGGTGACTTCAATTTTGAAGACAGTTTCTCGGTTTTCGTGGGATTGTTTGTGCAAGTGTGGTGAAATGATCTGTCTTTCAGTCCACAGGATTGGAAGAACTGGACGATCGGGCAAGACGGGTATTGCTACGACATTCATCAATAAAGGCTGCGGTGAGGAAAACTACTTGCTCAGGCTATAATCAGATCAATTTCTAGATGAGCCAAGTAAAATGGCGGTGGATTACAGTGAGATCACAGTGTGTGTTTGCTTTCCTCACAGATGAATCTGTATTGATGGATCTGAAAGCTCTGCTGGTTGAAGCCAAGCAGAAGGTTCCACCAGTTCTCCAGGTTCTCCAGACGGGAGACGAGACCATGCTGGACATCGGGGGTGAGTCTGTCACTGTGAACCTTTTTTCCCAAGGTCCACAGTACTCTTCACCAGTGACCGATTATACAGATTTATATGTAGCGATCAGCCCTGACATTATTAAAATGTCATATGAAGTGAATTATATTGATTGTCCGGTTACCATGGGACCTAGCAGTGAGTGTGGTTTCTTTTAGTTCATGTGGGTGTGTGTGTGTGTGTGTGTGTGGCTGACTTAGGGAAGCAATGACATTATGATGCACAATGGGAAGAAGATGAGCGGATAGGGGCAGTGTGATGTTTTTGACAATGTTGTGTTGGAAAACCTTTGGTGCTGCCATTCATGTGATTTTACTTCGGCACATCCTACCCCCCTTCATGGAAACAATATACCTTGATGGCAGTGCGCTTCACAGCTACACTGCAATAATGGTTCATAGATGGTTTGTGGAGCGCATCACCAAGTTTTAGGCCTTGATTTGCTCCCAAATTCTTCAATCAGATCATCTTTGTTCAAAAAGAAAGTCTGATCCCCGGAGGCTCCACCTCAAAACTTGCAGGTTTTAAAATATCTCCTACAAAGTATCGGTTCCAGATTTCATATCTGATTTTCAGAGGGTTGGTTTAGTTCATGCCTGCCTGTTCAGGACAGATTTGGTGGCAAAATGGGTGTTCAGCACTTTGGCAGATGATCAAAATCGTATTGCTGATCTTATACACCATCAGAAGGCTCACTTCAAATTCAGGGAAACCAACGTTTGCAGACTCCTCCTAACACCCTGGCCCTTTTCCTTTCTACACAGGAGAGAGAGGCTGTACGTTCTGCGGCGGTCTCGGTCATCGTATCACAGACTGTCCGAAGTTGGAGGCCATGCAAACCAAGCAGGTCACCAACATCGGGCGCAAAGACTACCTGGCTCATAGCTCGATGGACTTCTAAGAGAACCAAACCATATTAAGTCACTGAAGACAGGAAGTATATTTTTATCATCAGCTGCCACCGTTGATCTGCGGTAAACGATGACATCGGTTTTTTTTTCTTGTTTTTCTGTATGTGGAGCTTTTTGTAAGATATATCTTTGATACTTGAATAGTTGTAAATAAAGCCTCTGTACCACGAATGATGATATGCATCTTTTCAGTTCTTACCTGAAAAAACACAAAGGTGCAGCTGTGGTGAGGAAGTTGCTAAAACATGCAGAATAATGCAAAAGGGAAGTTTGACTCAAGGAAACAGAAAGGCACCTCTTGTGTATCCTTTCTTTGGCAACGATGACATTGCGGGCCATAAATGTGTCGACTGTTACCACTGACGGACAGCTCATGACGTAAAGGAAAATGCTTTTCGTGTGCATAGAAATCTTGATTTCAACCCGCTAACCACAGAGCAGTGAGAGCTGCGCAGCAGAGAGACATTTGAAGCTTAAAAACATGAACGTTATCTTCAAGGAGGGACTGCTCTACCTGCAGGGAGTCAAGTTTGGAAACGTAAGTTAGACATTTTTTCTCATATTTGTGGGAGAGAAGAAAGGGGAGTGTTTTCTTTGTAACTGAATATTTTTCACAGTGTTAAAGAAAGTTATTGATATAAATGTTAAGGCAGTTTTCATTATTTATCTTTACTTATCTTCAGTAACTCATTTCTTGTGGCTTTGTTTTCACACATACCGTCTGATCCTTTTTATACATGTGTTTCGATTGCCAACTTTTTTTTGGGATGTATTTCATGTACCCATATTCTACACTTGTGCACTGCATTACAAGTTTCCATTCTGAGTTTACAGCGACACCATCTACCATAAGCAGTAGATGATGTAAGGTTGCGCTGAATGTCAATGTCAAAAGGTCACAATTTAAAATAAACCACCGCTTCTTCGTTTCACAGAAATGACAGTATATGAACTAAACGGTCCACTCAGTGTTCAGATAATCATTAGGTGTACCAGAGCTCTGTCTGCAATCAAATATGACATGTGGCCAAACATTGATCCCTGGAGGACACCATGAACCTGATGCCTGGCATGTCGATTCTAACCCGGTGACATTTTTGACTGATCACCCACTTCTTAATCCCCCCCCCCCCCCCCCCCCCCCCCTACCCCCCCCCCCCCCCCCCCCGATTTGCAACAGAGAACATGGAGAAAAACATGGGTGGTGCTCTACAAACCCAGTTCCACGGGGGTCGGGCGGTTGGAGCTCCACCCCGTACTCAGAGCCCATGGTACTGCCGGCCACAAGAGAGCCGGTCGGCAGAGGACGTCGGACAGAAAGGTGGTGCGTCTGAGTGACCTCCTCAGCGTTGCCCCTGCTCCAGATGAGTCTTGCCCTCAAAGGTGCACAGCCTTCTACATGAACACCATCCAGTGCACCTACACACTGGCCTCCACCACCAGCCAGGACTGGCTGAGTGCCCTGCGCCTTCTGGCCTTCCAGGTACCACTCATCTCTCCCGTTACCACAACAACTTTACCCCCTTATCAGAATCCGTATCACGATTTGGGAAACGGTGGGAATAAACCTTATCAATGGTCGGAGATAATGGACACAAAGAGGAAGTTGATGCTGTATCTGTAACTTGTGCCACTTCACTTCTCCAATTCTTGTGCTTGCACAATCCAAACACCTTCTTGCATCTTACTCACTGCGGAGTCATAAATTCATGATAAGAGGATGATTTACGCCCTGTGCAGTATTTACCATGCCACCCTGTTTACAGAAGGATCCTGAAGAACCACACAAAGAGGGTTTGGAGAGAGGGAATGGCCTCACCATGGAGAACAATGACATTTACTCATCATGGAAAACTGGTGAGGCACATGGCTGAATGATCAACAAAAGATCAAAAATAACAGTACACATTTATTTTTTCAATTTGCTTTTTATATGTCATTTGTGCATATTAGAATAGAATTCAGTGAAAGTACATGACTGAATCAATCAAGCCAAATCCAATACAAATACAAGAATCTGAAAATCAAAACGGAAACAAAGTTGCCATCATCTTTATTGTATTGTTTTCTCATTTTGTGGAGAGAATGTATTTAATAAGTTTAGAATAAAAACAAAGTAAATAGATTTTACTTCCTTCACCACCTACATATTTTTAATTTAGTCCCTAAAATAAGCCATTAGAGACAAGCAGACAAACATATTTAAAAAAAAAAAAAACAATTTCCTGTGTGAACCTAAGGTAACACCAGTGGGTTATCACGTCATCTCTTAAGTAGCTATTAATATTTCCTCACAGATCACACTTGTTCAGACCATGTAAACACCCTTTTTTTGATTTATGAGGTACATTTGCGATCCATTCATTTGAATGTAGCCTTATATGTGCTGAGACCTGATAAAGGTTATGTTGTGTTTTATGTTGTCACAGTGTGTGATGCGTAATTGGTGTTTTAATATCATCTCCTCCTGTTTAGATTTGACTCTTCCTCCAAACTGGTACAAAGTGACCGTCCAGAGCACAGAAGCATCACGCAGGTGCAGACTGGCTGGAGAATATCTGCTCTCCCCTGAACAAGAGGCTGTGACTCTGCACCATCACAACACTGGTCACATCATCTTCTGCTGGCCGTACAGACAATTGCGCAAATATGGACAAATTGAGGTAAAGCTTGGCCTGTTGGACATTTTATGAGGTGGAGGTGTTTTAACCCCTAACAATCAATACTGACCTTTACCAGTCTTCCAATAATCATACTTTCACACTTAATGAAAAAAACATCAAATGTAAAACATCATAAAGTGTTTTTTACACGGCTAATTTAGCCACAAGGTATTTTGCACAATCTTAAAAAGATATGCACACATAATGATAATTGAATAAATATATTAAGTAATTTAATTTTGTGTTTGTTAATGACCTTAACCTCCTGGTGTGCAGCTATCACAGTATTCAATATTACGCTAATGTTTGATATATATACAATTCATATATACTGTATGTCAAGCAATTAATTCATTGTAGTTTGGAAATTGTGCGCTGTTTTTTTTTTTATCCTCTTCCCTTCTGTGTCTGACATTCTTACGTTAAAGGTGCAGTTTGTAGAATTTAGTGACATCTAGCGGTAAAGTTGCATGGCGCTTCTAAATAACCCTCACCCGGTTCCTGCCTTTGGAAGCCCTCAGTTATTATTATTTTCGATGGCTCATTTCAGTTGAGTACAAACAGTGTACGCATTTGACATGAAAACGTCAGTACAGCTGTTTTGTACTCCTGCTCTGCCGATAGAAATGGAAACAATTCCACTTGGATCTGACACACTGAACCTTTAAAATGAGTATCAATCACTGTCTCTCCCAGGGAGGATTCAACATTGAGGCCGGGCGCCGCTGTCAGTCAGGAGAGGGCGTGTTTGCCTTCCTGTCCCCTCACGGTCCTGAGATCTTCCACATGTTAGTGCGGCAGTGCTCCAGGAAGATGAGCCCCTCTCCCCGGCCGCTCAGGCGCTCGTCAGGTGACCTGACCCATGGAGCTGTCCCCCCGAATACTGCTGCAGCTCCGCCTCTCTACAGCCTGGCCGATGTTCCTGCGGCCTCCGAGGGCGTCTCTGCCGACGCCATTCATTTCCCCCCTGGGCTGGTTTTGGCCAAACCCCGTCTCTCTATCAGGGAGGCGGTGGGGGACGAGGACGAGGATGAGACGTGCTCCTCCCTGGGCTCTTTGAGTCTGGATGACGACATTTACTCCAATGTGAGGATATTGACTCCTCCTCCAATGGGAAGAGATCCAGAGACGCCAGACACAGAGTACGTCTACTCGGACGTGAGACAGACCAACCCTCCCCCAAACTCCTGTCTGCATCCTCTGTCCTCACCCCTCTACCAACCCGCCCCCCAGCTGTACCCGTGCGCCCCCCTCCAGCCGGCCCTCGCCGCTCTCCACCCCAAACCCAGGTATCAGCCTGCTCCAGTGAGTCATTTCACCCAGTCCGACACTCAGCCACATGACAGGGAGATGGAGGGGGCCGCCGGCTCCTCCACCCTTATCACCCCCTCAGAGGCCCCTGGCAGTTTTAAACACAGACTGGCAGAAATCCTTTCTAAAGACCTGGCAAAGATCCAGCCGCCTCCTTCCTCCAGAGTGGGCGGCCCCACATTTTCTCAGTAGGCCATTATTTAACAGGCAGACGAGGGGGGAGCGATTAAAACCATGACGGATTGTCACAAGGCTTTTATTTTTCATTTCAAATTTCTTTTAAATCTCCACCCTGGGAACATTGGATGTCACATTTCTTGGCTTGCACACATGCTCAATATGTTTATGTGCGGAGTTTCATTCTGTGGCTTGTTTGTGGAGAGAAACAGGATATAATTAGTGTTGTTCTTCACTGCAGGGATGTCAGAGAAGCTGTGGGTCTGTGTGGCATTGCCATTAGTTGATAAGCTGACTATTGGATGGGGTAATTATGGAATCAGCTTTTGAAAAAAAAAGTTTCCTTATGACAGTTCAGTCTCACATCATCTGTCATTTCCTCTAGATTGTGTTTGTTCTATTTTCTCGTTGCCAGGTGTCACGTACAAATCAGAAGTTTTTCTCAGTATGTTTCAAAATTTAATCCACTCAGTGCACATGTGAAAAATACAAATAACAACTTCAAAAACCCAACTCTTTCAGCACGATATCTTTATTGTAGCAAAAAACAATCCCTATAAAATACCCCGTAGCTAAACATAAATATCAAAATAGTTGTTTTTAATTTATACAAAATGTCACCGGGGACACTGGAGACGTCTCGGGTGATGCTCAGAGCATATAAAGTGCATTAAAGGGCCTCTGGAACTCCACGAAGGCCTCGGGGAAGTAGAAAAAAAAATGAAAAGGTGTTTACCTGCAGTTTTACATTCATTTGGCAGTGCAACCTCTAAACTATGACAGGAGGAAGACACAGTGTGTGTATGTCTTATCATCTGTGTTTGGGTCTCCTGAATGTCACTGTCTCCCACCCTGACCCTCCTCCGTGTCACTGAGCTGGGAGGACTCCCCATCACTGCTGTGGCAGGAGGAGGACTGAGTGGAGCCACGCTCGGATGAAGGTCCCAGTATGATGAGGTGACCCAGGGAACCACCCCCACCACTGTCCCTCTGCTCCCTGGGCACCTGCTCCTGCGCCCCGGCCGCTGCAGGGTGCAGGGAGTGGATGATGCTCCTCATGGACGGGGCCTTGTCCGCAGAGCCGGGGCGCGCGCCCTGCACGCACTCGGACTGCACCACACCTTGCAGGAGCTCCGACAGCTCCGTGATGTAGATCTGCGCCATCTGCAGCGTGTCGTACTTGGACAGCTTCCTCTCGTTCTCCAGCGAGGGGATGACGCTCCTCAGCGCGTCGAACGCCTTGTTCAGCCCGTGCATCCTCCTCCTCTCCCGGGCGTTGGCCGCCACCCGCCGGTGCTTCTGGGGCCCGAAGTGGCCCACCTTCCCCCCGCCCTCCGCGGGGCTCTCCGAGTCCGTCTCCGCCGAGGACGCGCACACGGGCACGAGCCTCTCCATGGGGATGCCGGCGTCGGGAGCGCCGTGCGCGTCCCTCCTGCCGGACGCGTGGATCCAGCCCTTGGAGCCCATGTGCGCCAGGCTGAAGTCCTCCGGGAACTCGGGCCAGCCGGCAATCTCTGCTTTAGCGGTCATCACTGGAGTGGCGGCCCCCCCTGCGGACGTGCAAGAACACTGTATAGGTGCCCCGGATGGTGCGCAATAAGTCTCTTTATGGAGTGGGTCGCACCGCTCCAGCGTTTTATAGCGCGTGCAGCCTCCCCTCAGTCACCTTGGTGTCACTCCCCTGCAGACCGGCCTGACAGCCCTGCAGCCTCAGGAGGCAGCAGCCAACCGCACAGTCCCCTCTGACCCTGTCAGCGAACAATCACACAATGCTCGACTTTTCTTCTCCCTTTGTGCTTTGTAACTCAATCACGACCTTGTTATTGTGCCCACACAGCGGGGGCCACTGCTATGAATCATTGAGGAGCTTGGCTGAGTTTTAAAGATGATCCACTGAACTTGTGTCTCTTGGCCCAAGTGTGTTTTCAAACACATAGTCACAACGAGGTGCCGGCAATGCTTTGGAACTGGTTAGTGAATAAATACGATTGCAAATTAGGCCAAAGACTATTGTTGAAACAAAAAATAAAATCTGTGACACTTTTCTCAAAATCTGTTTCTATGCACTCCATCATCCAGCTTCTTCCTCCTCCTCATCATCATCATCAGGTCCTGGTCCATGGAAAAGGGACATGACCACGTTTCTCATGACTGACCTCTCCAGCAGCTCTCAGCCTCGAAGGAGCGGAGTGTGTTCTCAAACAAACAGTAAAAGGTTAGACCTGCATGTTTCTTGGATTGTTTACAGAAGAATAATAAAAGGAACAGGTGGGAGAGCAGGCGCTGACACACCTGTCCACACCACAGCCTCCATAACTGATAACTGCTGTCTGAAGGCCGTTCAGCAATCATTTAGAGAAGCAGTTACCCAAAAAAAAAATTGAGACATGAGCCGGAATGGAATATCATTTTAGTGTCCTTCTATATACATGTGTCATGCCAATGCATATTGGCATGACACCCTTCCCTCTTAATGGTAGTAAACAGCATCCTACACAAACTGTAAATACTTGCAGTAGTTGTTGCACCAGTATGTGCTTCGAGTGGAATTATCCTTCTTTTTGTTTAAAGGTGCAGTGTGTAAGATTTGGTGACATCTAGAGGTGAAGTTGCATGTTGTATCCATCACCTCACCCTCACCCCAAGCATGCAGGGGAACCTGTGGTAGACTTCAGTTGTCATCAAAACTCAAAAGATGGTTGGAATGTCCACTCTGGGCTACTGTAAAAACATGGCGGCCCCCAGAGAGGACCCACTCCTCATGTACATATACATCGATGGGTTCATTTCAGGGAAATGTGGAACCAAAATACATTGAAGTCATCATGAAAATGTTGGTATGGAATTGTTTTGTAACATTTTTTTCTACTAATAGAAGTGACAAAAATGAACGAAATCTTACACACTGCACCTTTAACATGCACTAAATATTTATTTTTCATGGACCCTATAATAAATTATGATAACAACAACAACAACAATAATGATGATGATAATAATGATAATAAAAAAAGAAAACAAATAATGCAAATGATAATAGTTAATTTAAAACAATGCACCTTCTCTGTTTTGTTTTGTTTTAATTATGAATTGTTAATTGTTGCTGTGTTGGACTCACTTTTCAAGTACCTGTGGTGAAATTGAATCAACCAAGATAAATTGCTCTGCAGTTATTTATGGTCACGTGGGGCCCCTGGCCTGTGCCTATCAGCTGGTGTCCCCTGGCCCCCCCCCCCCCCCCCCCCCCCCCCCCCCCCCCCCCCCCCCCCCCCCCCCCCCCCCACACACACACACACACACACACACACCTCCATCACAACCAGCGTCAGGCATGCCCGTCTCCCATATGCTGCACACACACACACACACACACACACACACACACGCACACACACAGAGTGATGCTTTGCAGCTAATCACTCGTTAGATCATCAATTACAGCAGGAGTCTCCTCAGCAGCAGAGTGGACCTTTCTGATCTATGTGTGTGTGTGTGTGTGTGTGTGTGTGTGCGCGCGTGCATACGTGTCTATGTGTGTGTGTGAGACATAGAGACAATCACAATGAGCTGTCTCTCCACCAGCAGTTTAATGAGGCTCTGCTCCTCACTCGGATAAATCGGCACACGCTCTCCGTCCCGGGGAGTCCATTCAGGGTTCCTCCGGGTGCTGGTTGTCGGGGGCGCTACATGAATATTTCATCCCCTCAGCACCACTGCCAGCGCAACAGCCTGTAGCCCTGCGTGCTGTTGTGCACGCTGTCAGAGCGCGGCCACACTTCCCATCTGCTGCGGGGCGTGAAGGGGGCGTGGCCGAGGAGGTGTGAGGTACACGCGGGGTCAACCTCCGCCGACCTCTGCAGGAGGGAGGGAGAGAGACCCTGGTGGAGTGCGTGGGTGTGGATGCACACACACACAAACACACACACACACACACACACACACACACACACACACACACACATTTCAGACAGACGCATGTTACATTATAGCAACTTTTACAAACCTTCCTGTGCTCCATGAAATCCATTCAGCGCTGTGGCCTCCTATTGTTATTTAGATATCTAGAATATAGAATTGTAACTTTTTGTATTGATTCAAGCACAAAGTGAAAACAATGACTCAGCACTAATACGCAACAGCTTGCAAGTGAAGAAGAAAATGCATCTCAGCAACATGTACTTCAAAGGTTAAAGAGCAGCATCGACTCCTACGTCGTGTGATGACATATCACCTGGATCCGGATGCTTTAATGTGCACACAAGACTTTAATGTTTGTGCTGTTTTATAATTAATGGCTCTTTTAAAAAAAACAGTCTACTGCTCTGTTAAACCCGCTGTGTGACTTGTTAGTGCTGAGTCACATAACAAATACATCTAGTGCAAAAGAGAGCGTAGTACAAATGTAGCAGAGTAGAAGTACAAGTTCAGGTTGGATCAAATTAAAGCACCCTACTAAAGTACAGATATCATGAGTATATTCACTAATGCAGTACTTGTGTGAAGTGATACTATACTATACTGTGTGTATAGTATAACTGTATAGAGGTAACAGTTACAGCATCTGAAGTATTTTAGAGAATAATCACAGTCCAAAAAGTGCTTCTTTATGTTTAGTCTACAAAGTTGTTCAGTGATATTGTGGTAGTTGAGATATATGTTGTGATGTATGTTTATACATACAGATGGAATTTGGGGATATTAAAGCAGAGTTGTTGTGGAAATGCCAAAGGTTATTAATACAATTACTACATGCGTCTTTTTAATTTTGAGTAAGCCATACACATAAAAGCATTTTACATCATAATATTGGTAAAGGCACAATCACTCAGAAATATAATGGGGGGAAAAACTATATTTTCCTCAAGATTAATGTCAAACAGTTGTGAACCGTGCAAAGCAACTTTAAGCCTCACATTACTTAAGAAATGACCATAAAGGTGCAGTATGTACATTTTGCATCACTCTTGAAACTATTACAAAACGATGACATACTAACATCTTAGTGAGGGTGAGGTGATGGATACAACATGCAACTTCACCACTAGATGTCACCAAATCTTACACACTGCACCTTTAACACTCAGCCTTCCTGAGGTAATGTGGACGGTATCTCTGAGACCATTCAGGACCACTCTGCTTCGGACGTCTGTGTCACGTCCAATGAATAGAATGGAATAGAATGAAATTACACCAATTCAACTTTATAGTGCTGCAAACCAATAAACCGTGCTGACCACAGAGTTATAGTTATAGTTTGTATAGTCCAGAGTTTCACAGCACATCACTACATCACTAACTATGCAACACCATGATGATAGAGGAGTGCAGCCGTCTCTTATTTTGAACTGTAAACATTCAAAGCTCAAACACAACCAGCCAGTTGCTACAGTGTCACACACACACACACACACACCTGTGGCTCCCTGTTCAACTGTTAATTACCATCTAAATGTCGCACAAGTCAGTGGAGGAGCTCTCGATGTCTCTTCTTTAATCTCAGTCTCTTTGCAGCTGTAACATACACGTATTTTTGCGGTTTGTTTCTGTTCCGTTTTCCTCATTACTCTGACACGGGGGAGGGGGTGGGGGCGTATCTAAATAATACATTGTGTCGTTGTTCTAATTCCCCCTAAATGAAGCAGAGACCTCATAGTGGAATTAAACTGCTCCTCTTTCCACAGGGGACGGCGTGGAGCCTCTTTGCTTTATGTCCCCGGGGAGCCACAGACAGGGAAACCATGGCCCTGCAGCAATCTATAATTAATGCAGCCAAGTTTTCTGAAGTGTTGTGTCTCTGTTTCATTGCCCACCTGTTTGAGACAGGACTGTTGCACTGCATCACTGTAATTACTGTAAAAGCACTCCCGCTGCATGATTAGCATCACGCTTTATGTTATGGCTCCTTCATTTTCACAAGAGGTTCTTGTGAAAGATCAATTGGTGTGATTATAAGGTAAGCAGACATTTTATCCGATGCATCGTTGAATGGTGTTTGTCTGACGTTAGTGCAGTAAGTGAACATTCTTTTCAACATTTATATTTGGGAACAGGTGATTTTCTATGATTAGACTACCCTGGAAATGATGGCGCCTCACACCGAGTTTCCAAATCATTGTGACCACAAAACCATATCCTCATTTTACATCATTGTGTGATTAAAGGTTCAGTGTGTACGATTTCGATCGTTATTGTCACTTCTACAAAGTTGTTTTGTAAGATCTTTTTGGTAGAAAAAGATCTTACAAAACAACTACATATAGACATACGTATATCATACATAATCGACCAAGTGCATTTTTACTCCCATTACCGTTAAATGAGTCCATTGATATATATTTACATGAGGAGTGGCTCCTCTCTACAGGGGCTGCCATGTTTTTACAGTAGCCCAGAGTGGACACACTAAATATCCTTTGAGTTTTAATGACAACTGAAGTCTATAGGACGGGTGAGAGTGAGGTAATGGATACAATATGCAACTTCATCACTAGATATCACCAAATCGTACACACTGCACCTTTAAATATATATCCTGTAGCCTATTCTACCCACTGTTTAAAGGTACAAGGCGACATATCTAGTGGTGAGGCTGCAGTTTGCAGCTGGACACCCTTAGGAGCACCTTTGGCCTCTGGTTACTCATGAGGTTTATTTGTTTATCAATTTGAGGTGACTGTAAAAACATGGAGATCCAACATGGCTGCCTGCATAGAGAGGATGTGTTTCGGGTGTATTTCAACAGCTAATTTCAACATTTTGTTCATTCAGCTGATTATCCACTCAAATTCTTTAACATTTCTGGCAAAAAAGAACATCATCTTTATGAGATATGTTAATTAAAACATAATCATGTCAATTGTTTCTGCAAATAAATCCCCCCTCAAATCCTGCACACTGTACCTTTAAGACCCCCTGGATCACATATAAAAACATAATCCTGTACAATAGATACACTTCTCTGCACCATTTGAACCCTATGACACCTGTGATGTCACCCCACCCCCCCCATGGCACCGCCCCTCTTTAGGCCTGAGTGGATCATCCACTGATCCCCCCATGTTGTAATTAAAGGCTCCTTCATTTCCTGACAATGGAGTGTTTCCTTTTCTTTGTCCCACCATCGTGCACCAGCAACACCGGACCCCTTGATGTTGTGTGGTGGTCTCCTCTGTAATTATCCCCACGCACCCCGAGCCATGGAGCAAAGGCAGAAATCCTAAAGCCGGGGTTTCAGACGTAAATTAGGACAATTAGCAGCCTCATTAATTTGGGAAAAGGGAAGTAATATTCTAGTTAAAGCAACGGTTCATTAAGTCTATGTTATCTGTGCTAACAGGCTAATTGATGATCTCTGAACGGGGGGACAATGAACAGAGAGGAGCTCCTCCTTGGGGGGGGGGGGGCGGGGGGGCACTGAGCAGGACTCTGCTGTGTCTGCACCTTTAAAGACATTTCATGACCCCAGTGCGGGACACGTTTGGTTAAGATGCGCTTACGAATACATTGAATGTCTCTCTGTGTGAGATCAGCAGCACAGCTCTGAGCTGGAGCGGAAGGAAATGTGGTAAATGTGGGGGAAGTCAGATGTCAGCAGGGGGCTCCATGATGTGGAGGACGGGGTGGGGGGGGGGGGGGGGGGGGGGGAGTGGGCACGCCCTCGAGGGTCCGAACTGTTTGAAGGGGACAGTCAAAGGAGTCTTTCATTGGTCTGTACCTGCACCGCTGATCACAAGCAGCCGCACCACCGCTCACTTAACACCTCGAAAAGCCACTTCTACCAAAACATACACACACACGATGTAATATGTACGATAATCAACTATGTAAACAAAGTCAGATCTGTATTTAATTGCTTGGATAAATAAGGGATTCTTTTCATCAGCCTTCACTATGGATATTTGGGATTATATTTGCGAAAAATATGTTCATTTAAAGAATATTTCCATTTTTTTTGTCGTAAGTACTTTTTAATGAAAGAATTCCCATTTATGTTGGAAGAAATGAAGTGTTTTTATGTGTGTAATCAATTGAATGTACTAATTCTTATCTTTACCCCTGATTGAGCCTTTTGTATTTACACTTGGAGGTGGTCCACTCAGTGGGGGCAGCCATGTTGCCCCCTGATAGTTGTACAATGTAGAATGGAAAAACTCATCACCTCTTGACACTCAATAATAACTGAAGGTTGCTTCCCTCAGGTGAGGTGAGGTGAAGTGAGATACCATCAGCTGCAACATGCAACTTCACCACTGGATGGCACCCCACTTTACATGCTGAACTTCAAAGTTCCACTTTTTCGGTGGCTTCGTCTGTTTCTGCTTAAAGGTGCAGTGTGCAAGATTTGACGACATCTAGAGTTGAAGCTGCGTGTTGTATCCATCCCCTCACCCTCATCCTTCTAAACATGCAGGAGAACCTAAGGTAGATCTCAGTTGTCATCAAAACTCAAAAGATGCTTCGTGCGTCCACTCTGGGCTACTGTACAAACATGGCGGCCCCCGTAGAGAGAACCTGCTCCTCATGCAAATATACATTAATTGGCTTATTTAAGGGTAATGGTGGGGGGAAAAAATCATAAATTCATAAAGATATCAGTATGTAACTGGTTTGTAATATTTTCATTGACCAAAATCTTACACACTGCACCTTTAAACGTTGCATATTAACAATAAATGAGGAAAAAAGACATGCATTAAATGCAACTAAACCCTGCACACTGTGCCTTTAAAGCACAGTGCCGTCAATGAGTGCGTGAAGGGTCTGTATACGTCCAATAGCACAGTATGTGGTCCTTCAGCATCTCCCTGCACTAACATGTGTCCCTCCTTTCTACAATGACCTAGGACCAAGTGTTTGATCCAGAGAGAGAGAGAGAGAGAGAGAGAGAGGAGGTGTGTGTCCTAATGTGCCGCCCTCCTTCATGTATGATGGGCTGAAAGGGAACATGCAGCGTGGAGACTGCTCTTTTCTTGAAGCGGCGCAGCATATGGCAGATAGTGATGCAGCCTGTATAGAGCCAGTCAGTCAGTCAGTCAATGGGAGAGAGGGGGTTTCTCCATCAGGGCCTCAGAGCTGTTCGCTGGATACACACCCACCTCGAGTGAGGGCTGCTGTAGGGACTGTGTTTGTTGTTCATGAGGCGCACAGAGAGTCACATATGTGCACGTGTAAACATTTTGAGAGCTCGATTCATCGGAATGAATGAATGGTAATGATAGAAAAAAGGATGTTTGACCCTCTGATCAGTCAATAGTGTGATTAAAGTTGCATTCAGCCATTAAAAAACAACAACTATCTTATGTGTTTGTGTTTGAAAGAGTTGATTTGAGCTGATTACTGTGTATTGCCATCTAGCTTAGCCTAACGAAGCCGTGTCTTTGTTTTCTATATGAGCACAAAGAGAAACTTCAAACCAACAAACAGATGCAGCCACTGTCTAAAAGGGTGAATTGGTTTGAATTCCCTTTTTTCTTTGAGATTTCAAATCAAAACAATCACATCTTAATGGCCAGATTCTCTGACTGTCATTGTTTTCTTTAATTAGAAATGTTATTGTGACCTAATACCACTATATAAGGATAAAGCTAGAATATAGAAACTAATTTAATTCAGAGCTGCAGATTTTGTAACTAATGTTTTATTGTGAAATGCACAGGAGGTTCCCTCTTTTCATTTGCTGTTCTATTTTCAATGTTTTATTTGATCCTTTTTATTGCACATTTGTTTTTGTATCTGTGTGCACATGCCTTATTGAATCTTTGAATCTTTGAATCTTTGAATCATAACTAAATGGCAGCAGGACCAACTTGAATTTCATGTTAAAAAATACCAAACAATACTTTGTTAACGATGCAGAGAAGATGCAGAAATGTACCAAGTTGACACAAACATGTAGCACCAGCTCATACCACTAGATGGCAACAACACTACATATTACTCACCAGTGAAATTGTTACTTAAATACTGAGGGGGGTTGAAGGGGGGCGGGATTCATTCTTGAAGCAGAAAAGTGAGACCAACATGACAGATCAGGCAACATTAGTAAAAACATTTTTCCTTCAAGAGCTGACAGCTTTATTTATCAGTTGTCTGCCAGACTTGGCAGATCTCTCAGTCTGAGAGAAGGTGGTGGTGGTGATGATGATGACAGAGGGGGTGTAGTGAGTCATGATGTCTGGATTCTCCTTGCGACGGTCAACAATCAGAAACCCATTTACGGCGGGCATGATGTTTATCTTGTAATAATGAGACCCTGCTCATCCACCTGGACCAGATCTGATCCCGTCCCCCAAAATCCTCCACTGATAAAGAAATGAAGAACTAAATCCAGAAACCCTCCCCCATGAGCGAGAGGACTAACTGCTCTCACCGGTCCTGTCGTTCCCACCATCAGCAGTGGCAGACGGGGTCAACCTGGGCTGGAGAGAGTTGTGGCCTGGGAGTGTCACAGGCCCCGTCAGCAGAGAGCAGTAGCGCTCTGCTGACGGGAGGCGAGCTGAGCGCGGGGCACGTCTCAGTCAGACAGAACCAGCCACACTTGGGCTCCGCTGACCTCTTTGACCTTGCGCACCGAATCGTCGTACAAAGCCAAGGGGGCCCATCATGAGGGACGGACGCTAGCGAGCGGCGTTCGACGGAGGAAGGCGCGCCACCTTTCGCCGCGTGGTGGAGCGCACGGAGTCGGCGATGTGCTTCGGAAAAGCGCGGTAGCCCCTTCACACCCTCATCCTCCTCGACTCCAGCTCTCACGCCTCCTCCCGTTGTCTTCCAGAGACGCGCGGAAACTACAAAAAAAAGTGACTTTCCCACGTTGGAGTGAGAAATGCTGATAAGCGGCTCGGACGAGCCGCGGGAATAAAGTTCCACAGAGTTGAGATATTGGAAAAAAAGGAGGGATGGGTAATTATGTCTGTCATGATCACGGTCAAAAGGGTTATGATTTCATTAGTTGGACGGTGACAGCCGCAACCGGCTTCAATTATAACAGTGCCACGGCTGTGAATTGGCTGTAAAGACTGTTCATCAGCCTTCACTATGGATTCTCTATGGCTGATTAATGTAATTGGATTGAGGAGCACTGATGTCTCTGTCTGAACTGACATCTGACGCCATGTCACATTCTGCTCCAACTTCACATCTGTGCCTTTTTAATTAGGAAACTCTTTGATTTCGAGTGTTTGTGTGTGTGTGTGTGTGTGTGTGTGTGTGTGTGTGTGTGTATGTGTGTGCGCGTATACATGTAAATCACACTATTTGGACTTGTTTTCCTTATGGGGACAAAACATTATGTAATGCAAATCATTGAAGGGATAAGTTATGATTAAGAAGTAAAAGATTTACGCATGAGTTAGGTTTGGATTTAGTCTTGGGTTTGGTTTTCGTCTCGTGAGGATTTAGGTTTAGGTTTAGATTTACATCCAGGATTATAATTGGAGTTGGGTTGGGTTAAGATACAAGATTGGATTTAGGTTGGGTTTAGATTTGGATGCAGATTGTGTTTAGGGTTGGATTTAGGGTTGGGTTTAAGTTGTTATTTATATCAGGTTTAGGCTCAGATTTAGGTTTGGACCCAGACTTTTTGTAGATTTAGTTTTATATATACTGTACTCTTATCGTTTGGATCTCATGTTAGGTTTACATTTAAGTTTAGGTCTCAGGTTAGGGTTAGATTTAGATGTGGTTCCAGGTTGATATCAGATTTAGGTCCACCATTACATGAATATATGAGGCAGGGCTGTCACACATCTGAACCGGCTCACTGAAGATCACAGAGAAGATATGGAGATGTTGGTTTATTGACCTGCACTTACTATGCCAGGACACTAGGGGGAGCCTGTGCCGCTTGGATTTGGTGAGTCGGAGAGAACAAGAGGAGTAGTGTGAATGTGTGTGTGTGTGTGTGTGTGTGTGGTTGCTGTAGCAGTGTTATGCTATGATGGTCTGGCTAAATTGGTCTGCATGTGGCCCCTGAACTACAAGGAGTTTGACACTGTGCTCAAAGGTAACGGTTGATGTGATGTTACAGTTAAGTTAAAGGTGAGGGAAGTAGAAACTGCACTCAAGGCTATTAAGTTAAATCTGAAGTAAATCAATATGTGACTGTGCGCGCGCGCGCGTGTGTGTGTGTGTGTGTGTGTGTCAGTCACGCAGAGGGTAAAGGAGCTTTCACTGTTTACCAGGTGACAAGGAGGCAGTGTGTCCAGCACAGTGAGGGGTCATGTATAAATAACCTTCATTATGAAAAGAGCAATTTTCTGCACCTGCCTGCTAATTGTTCCCCTGCTGACACTCTGGAGTGGTGTGATCGGTCCTTCTAAAGAGCTCACTTTACTGTGTGTGTGTGTGTGTGTGAAAGAGAGAGAGAGAGAGAGAGAGAGAGAGGCAGAGCTGCATCTTAAAGGTGCAGTGTGTAAGAATTTGGTCATTTTTCTCACTTCTGAAAAATGAATTCATGTTGTTTTATTTCATTTCCCCAAACCCTAAAATGAGCCCTTTAATGTATTTTTTTACACAAAGGGCGCATCCGCACTACGGGGGCCGCCATGTGTTTTACCGTAGCCCCAAGAGTGGACCCGTTAAACAGTTTGAATCGACCATAGTTTCTCCTGCATGTTGGGAAGGGTGAGGTGGTGGATGCTTCGTGCAACTTCACCACTAAGTGTCACCACATCTCACACACTGCACCTTTTAAAATCCCCGCCTCCGTCCTCTGCCGATCTCCATCTGGACCTCGAGCAGGCCTGAGGGTTCCAGGCTCCAGAGGATCAGTTGAAGTGGTCATGTTCACCCTGTCCCTCCTCATTGCCCTCCTCCTCTTTGTTGTCCCGCATGTATATGAAGATGACACGTTAAGGTCACACATCATACGTATGTATTCTCGGGCCCCCGGGGGCCAAACTATTAGCAGCTCGTCCGTCCCTGTGATCCTCCCTCTGCAAAGGGTTATGGGGAAGGTGCCATAGGTCAGCGTCTGGGCTGTGGGAGTCGGTGAGGCCAGACAGGTCAGGGTTGAGTGGTGGAAGCTGGGGGGTTTGTGCATTAAAGGTGCAGTGCGCAAGATTTCTGGAGTTTTTGTCACTTCTAGAAATATTGCAAAACAATTACATACTGACATTTTCATCCATTTGAAATCCCTTGAATGGGGGCAGCAGTGGCTCAGTGGGTAGAGCAGTCGCCTTTGGAAGCAAAGTTTGGTAGTTCGAATCCCACTTGGACCCTGCTGCCGTGTCACTGACCCTGACACTGATACCCCCAGTGGCCCCATGTGTACTGCTAGAAATACCCCGTGACCCAGATTACTGGATGAGCAGTAGAAGATGACATGACATGACCCTTAAATGAGCCCCTTAATGTAAACTCACATGAGGAGTGGGTCCTCTCCCTGGGCACCGCCATGTTTTTACAGCAGTTAAAGTGGTTGTATGAAACATCTTTTGTCTTTTAATGACAACTGAAGTCGACCATAGGTTCTCCTGCATGCGCAGAAGGGTGAGGGTGGGGTGATGGATACAGTACGCAACTTCACCTCTAGATGGAACCAAATTTGACTCACTGCACCTTTAAACAAACAGCCAGAATCAGATCATATTCCAGCACCAAGCTTTTTACACTATCTTGTTTTTTTTCAATTCATTATCCAAAGGGAGTTTCAGGGAGTCTGATTCCGGCAGCTTCCACAGTTGTGGTGTTTAACAAGCCAAATGATGTTTGTGTGATTTATTCAGAGGCGGGTAGAAGGTGAGCTGACAGACAGGTAACACTGGGGCTAAGTGCTGACACACATGTGAGTGTGAGTGGGTTGAATTTGCCGATAGAAATCAAACTGGATTCCCTGGATATTTTGCTTTTGTTCGGCGATTGCCCGAAGGAGATGAGAAGCTCTGCAACACTCATCTTTTTGGTAAATGTGCAGCCAGTTTCTGTCAAAAGGTTAAACTCACATTTAAAGGTGCAGTGTGCAAGATCTGGTGACATCAAGTGGTGAAGTTGCATGTTGTATCCATCACCTCACCCTTAACCGTCCGCGAGCATGCAGGAGAACCAATGGTCGACTTCAGTTGTCCTTAAAAAAAGATGTCCACTCTGGGCTATCGTAAAAACATGGCGGCCCCCGTAGAGAGGACCCACTCCTCATGTGAATATCCATTATGACAATACATCTAGGTAATTGTGAAAATGTCAGTGTGTAACTATTTTGGAATTTTCTTATCTGCAAATAGAAGTGACAAAAATGTTACAAAATCTTACACACTGCACCTTTAGCTTTCACTCTCACTTGTATTTGGCTTTAGATTGAAATTGTGCCTGTGAGTGTAAATGTGTGAGCAAGGGTTTGGGGCAGAGTTCCGTCAGTTGTGCTGGAGTTGGCTGCGTTTGCATGAAAGTCAACATCGATGCACTGACTAATGTGTTTTGAATTTATCTTTATTTCTATGCACACACACAGCTGTTCAAGGCAGTGTGCAGGATTTAGTGACATGTAGTGGTGAAGTTGCACACTTCCCATGTAAACCTGAATTCGGTGGTCACCTTTAATTCTCACCAAAATTGTTAAAGGTGCAGTGTGTATGAATTCGGCCATTTTTGTCACTTCTGAAATACAACTAGATGCTTACATTGTCATATGTTTATAAACACCTTCATTTAATTTTTTCAATATCGTATATTTACGTGAAGAGCGGGTCCTCTCTACGGGGGCCGCCATGTTATTTTTACCCAGAGTGGACGTACTAAACATCTTTTTGAGTTTGATTGACACCTGAAGGCTACCATAGGTTCTCCTGCATGCTCTGAAGGGTGAGGCTGTGGTGATGGACACAACATGCGACTTCACCTCTAGATGTCACCTAATCACACGATGCACCTTTGAATTTGTCTGTTCTGGGCCACCGTAAAAACATGGTGCTCCTGCTTGGAGATGTCTGCAGAGAGAAGACCTGCTCCTGATGCAAATATAACGAGCTCATTCCAGAATAACAAGAACAATTTGTTCACTCTACTGATTATACACGGATGAACACATCAGTGGAATGGATTCATGATTCAGTATTGATGAGCCAAATTGGCACATGGACTAAAAACACTCACGGAAATGATCACTGATTGTGTTTGTCTGACTTCGGTCATAAAAATAAAATGAGTTCCGCAGGAAATCGTCTATGATTTTATTGCCACTGTTCCCTGAGATTGATAGATTTGGTGATTCAAATAATCCTAGACATGTATGGACCAGTTAGGACATACGGAGACATTTGTAAATACTGAGGACAGAGTTAGTTCACAGCCAGAAGGTTCAAATCCTTTTTGTCTTCCCCAGCTTTCTCAGACCATATGAAGATGTAAAATGCAGTCAGATTGATTATGGGCTATGAATTGAATTCATCTCTTTGCTTCCACATGCCACTGAAGGTGCTGTTTGTTATTGGTTGGGCTTTAGTGTGTTTGTGTGCTGTAAACATGTGTTGCATTGAAGCATTTTAGCGAAACCTTTCTCATGCATTTGCATAGGGACGAAAAGCAAAGTGTGAGTGAAATCTAAATAATTAAAAATGATGTAAATGTGAGTTGGCAAAGAAAGTGGTGTTAGGTGCTTGTGAGAAACAAATGATCTGGAAATGATGTTAAAAGCCTTTGCTGTAAAGCTGATATCATTATTTTTATTGCATTCTTATTTCAATTATATTATTTTTTTATTATATTATTTTATATAATTTTATATTATATTATATTATATTATATTATATCATTACCCCCATCTGTGCAGACTTCCTAAATTTTTGCTCTAATTTTCCATAATTGATCGTTTCCCATGCAGGAATGTCCCTGTAATCAATGTTTACTAACATTATGATAGCATATAATTGCCCCATTTGCCTGATTATACAGTGGCCATATGTCTGCGGCCCCTCTGCCACCCTCACAGAACAAGTGGTCCGGCTGACGGATACAAAATAAAATTCTGTGTGACTGTGGCAGTGCATCTAACAACATGAAAGCTTTCACGGCCTGGATTTCTCATTTTCTCTTTGTGCGCCACTCTTTTATCATTTCTAGCCCAAACACATCATACTATGGCTTTTATTTGTCCCCACGGCGGAGAATTTATTTTAGCATCCCGTTATTAAATGTACGCCACAGAGAAATGACCGGGGTCGAGCCTGTCGCCGGCATAAAGGATCACGGCCGCACACGGGAACTTTCAAACACACGACAACAAACAAGTCCACCATACTTTAGCTGGAATAAGTGGCTGAGCACATCTGCAGGGCATCGGTGAAGCGGGAGGGTGGAACAGCGCTGAGTGGAATCACGGCGCTTTTGTTCCCTGGCTCGGGGCGAGGCTTGTTTTCTCTCACGCTCGCTCACACTCAAACACACGGGTGCAACAAAGAGTTCACCATCAAAACCCAACGTGAATTCGGCTTGACGCTGCATTTTTTTGGATCCACTCTGACGAGGGTGAGTGGCATCCCTGCTAAGAACGAAAAGGGCGATCAAATAAAAGAGCCAGGGAGGTGTTGCATGGGGTGGGGGGAGCGGGGGGGGGGGGGG
>JAFBJT010091593.1:129993-141036 GCA_016785325.1 Chascanopsetta lugubris | reverse complement strand
CTGGACCAGCAGGAGGCTTTTCAGTGACCTGCGCAGTGATGCGCAGAGGCAACTCATTTCTTTAAATGTGGGAGTGTGGCGCAGTCATTGTTGTTGTTTTAAGAGCCGCAATGAAGTCTAGTTTGGAAATTCATCTGAGGTAGTATGCACATAGAAACACTAAGAATTGTATTATGTTTTTTTATGATCAATATGTCGTTTTTGCCGTTTCCCCACAAACCAATAGCATGTGAGGGACTGATAACAGTGTTTTAAAAAAGAAAATAGATGTCTATAAGTCTGTTATCAGGAAGACCTGAGCAACACTGGCTGACAATGAAACTGATATGTGTTGGCGTTCTGAGTAGTTCACATTTAGGTTTTCACATGTAAATGTTATTTATTTTTGTGAGCGGAATGAGTCTAGTTCAGATCTATGGACTTATAATGAGAATAATATGGAACCCCTGCGTAGTGTTAAATGACATGGCAGCCCTTTATATTTAATTTAATTTGATTGAATTTTCTTATCCTCCAGGTGTGTATTTGTTCTCGTTCAAGCATCAAAAACTCAATAAAGAGATTTATGAACATTATGAGATGGAAAATGTACATCGCCATCTACTGACCTGGCATATACACTGTAGGCTTTTCACATGGGTTGGTGTCACTATGCAGATCAGGATATTTCTGGAAAGGAAAAACATATATTATCATGTTGACAAAGCCTGAGTCTGCACATGTGAAAATACAGGAGTCTGGAAGGTTTACACCGAGCGCGTGGGTGGGTGTGCAGATGAGGATTCCACCGAGCAACAGATGCAAAAAGGAATAAAAATATCTCAGGATGAAACAGGAGGAGCCAGACATGCACAGGGAAGGCACAGACACTAATGTTAACACGCAGAGACAACACGATTTGATGAGAGCCAGCGCCTGTTTGGCCACGCCGTAACAAAAACACGTGATTCCCGCAGCAGCAGAACTCACGAGTCGTGTCCCGCCCGCCCGCCCGCTCCGCCAAGATGCCTCCTCTCATCTGAGTGTTTACGACATTCGGACGGCTGAGCTGGACGGTCGTGTTCCTCATGTGTGAAAAGCAAAATCTGTTCGTGTCTGAGAGCAGCTGACGAGGTGGAGGGCAGCCGGACGAGGTCTGTCACACCTGCTCTGAGGTCGGCGCAGAAGGATTTTTGACGAATAAGAATGAATGTGTCAGAGTTAATGTGAGCAGCAGACCTCAGTCTTTTAACCCTTGACCACAATCACATGATCAAACATGGGCTGCCGTAACAACAGGCGTTGTTGACGGAATGATGCGTTCCCTTTGTTTCAATGCAAAAAAGTACATCCTGACACTGACAAGCTTTGAACAAAACATTATGAATAACTGTACATTTCCAAAGAAAAATGCGTGCAATTTCAACAATAGCAATGTTGCTCCATTTTATTATTTTTCAGGAAATGATGTTATAATAACATTTCAACAACACTGGCGCGGGATAACATGCCATCAATGGTGAATGGTCTTTATGTTTTATTTGTTTATCCCTTTGAAATCAGCCGTCTCTCGCCTTGATGACCACTCAAGCCGCCTGACCGTGCAGTTTAGTCATTCAACCGTTCACTCACACATTCACACTGTCTCATCACACATCATTCATGAAGTGCTGGCACAGCCGCCAGGGGCAATTGGGGGGGATGGGGGGGGGGGGGTTCAGTATCTTACCTAAGGACACTTTGGCATTCGGAATTAGGGGGAGATTGAACCGTCAACCGTTGCGATAAAACTTTCTGTAAGTCCTGAGCGACAGCCACGTCCGACTCTAATCCAACTTGAGAAAATCCATTCACAGACATAACGTCTGACTCAATGGTAACACAGCGCTGGCAATGACCTGGGCTCCTGACCTGTGAGAACCAGACCAACGACGTCCACGGTCATTACATCTCCTCTGTCCCCTGCGCACACTGCAGACGTCTCATCACACTAATAACTTACCTATAACCCGATCTTTTATTGCTTTTTGTCTCCACTCCTCTATATTACAATTAAAAGAGTAGACTTCTTTCTTTAACTGCAGCCCGTGTGTGTGTGTGTGTGTGTGTGTGTGTGTGTCTGTGTGTGTGTGTGTGTCTGTGTGTGTGTGTGTCTGTGTTTTGTCTCTATTATGAGACACCACAATCATATAACTTGACATTATATACATTTTACTCACATGGGGAAACAGGCTAATTAGATACAGTGGATGTGATAAACACTTTCTTTGTGAACAGCCCAGTGCAGAGATAAGGTTTTTAAAGACCCTTTCATTTGAACGGCGTCGGAGCATAATGCACTTCAAAGACGAAGAGCCTGCTCTGCCTTCCTTTCTATTTGCCTGCGCTGTGAACCATAAACAACATTTATGTTTCTCAACAGTTTGCTCAGACTGGGAGAATAATGGGGTGTCATTCCAAACCTCTGCCTTTGCATAAAGCGGTCTGATGTACTGGTGCAGTATAATATCCTGTCTGTCCCCTTTTAAAGGATTCCTTGTTTTTATTATTATTCTTATTATTTTTATTGAATCTGATCATGAGTTGAATGTGGGAGCAGCTGAAACCTCCTCGTCAGACAGTGAAGGGGATGTGCAGTGATGTTTACATAGTCTCAGATGGAGGGGGAGTTATCTTTTCATGACCTTGGACACATGGTTACTTTGTGTGTGTGTGTGTGTGTGTGTGTGTGTGTGTGTGTGTGTGTGTGTGTGTATGTGTGTGTGTGTGTGGAGAAGGGTTATGTTCAACTTCTCTCTTGGTCCTCAGAGCTTTTCCTTTGCATGTGGCTCCAGATGTTGTCGTTTTGCTCATCTGGGATGAGAGGGACCTCCAGCAGCAGCCGTTAAATGAAGACGAAGCATCGGCGTGTTTAAACCTGCATTCACATTTACAGCATGTTAGTGAGAACGAAGGCTTTGTTTTGTAAAAGCACCGAGGGACTCCGATAACTCCTCCCATTTACTAATGCGTCTCAACTGAGCGCTGCTCTGCATCTGACATTGAAGCACATGCCAAGGGACCGTCTTCAAAGTGCAGCACCACAAAGGGTTAAAAAAATAAAATAAAAAACCTAACTAGGCTCTTGGTGTATCAACGTCAAAATTACTACAGACTCAATGATGCTCAGATTCAGATTCAGGAAACCTTATTCATCCCCACGGGGAAATTTAAAGGAGCAAAGAGCGGCACAGTAATTTACACAAGGAATAGCAACATAATAAATAATAAGGACATGAGTAAGTGAGCGGTGGAAGCAGTCTCTGCATGCCAGAGTTAGCAGTGGTTACCATGTGGCTAACCAAATATAGAGAATATACAGAGGCCTTCTCCCCGGGGTGTAAAGTCCTTGTGGGTGGGTTCTAGAGGTCAGGGTGGTGTGTTGTGCGGTGTCGTGTGATGTAATAGAATGAGTCTTAGAGGTCGGAGTTCAGAGAGTTCAGGAGGAGAATGTCCTGGGAGACAAAGGTGGATCTCCCCCTCTGGGTCCTGCAGGCCAGACACCGTCGCTTACGAGCGGATGGCAACCTCTCGAATGCCGGGGAAAAGAGCATGGGAGGGGGCGTCTTTCAGGATCCGGGCAGCCATGCCCCCCCCACCTGCTGGTCGTAGACATTTGACAGGGAGCAGGAGGGACGGTCCGATGATCTCGGAACACACCTTTGTGATGCCGTGTAGGCGGTTCCTCTCCTGCAGGTCGATGGAATGGAACCAGCGGACCATGGAGAAAAAAACCCAACCACCACTTTACCAAAAAATACTGTTCACTGGTATGAAATTGCTGTTAAAATAAGTGTAGATATAATCCCACTTTACAAACACTCTCTCTGGCTCACTGTCGGACCCAAAGAAATCTCTATGGTTACCATGGTAACCAACCTCTAGCTCCAACCCTGAACCCAGGCACCGACAAGCGTGTGCGTTTTCAGTTTTAAGGTTAAGGTATTCAGACATGCGACATGTGACCTCACCAATGTATGTATTGTAGCTTTAAAAAGACTAAAACCTATAAAGTTCACCTGCAGAGGCAGCAGTGAGTCTGGATTTAAGGTTATCTTTCATAAAAAACGTTCAACTGAACCGTCCTGTGACAAAAGAGACGTTCCTGCAAGGCCTCACTGAAGCACCATGAGGGAACTCTTCATGTGTCGGGGGCCAGCTCAGTTGTGTCAACATGCTTTAAGGGCCCCGTTTACTAAATACACCCAGCACACCGCTCACACCTCCAATGTCAGGTCTGGCACTTCAGGGACGTCTCATTAGAATGAGAATATCCTCGGCAGGTTAGCGTGGTGCTGAAGTGTAGTCAAGAGGCTCCGCGGCCTCGAGCTCCAAGTCGCTCTAACTCGCTGATTTCATCGTGGAATGACTTCACACTCGTGTGGAGTTGATTTTATTTGCTGCTTATGAAGCTGCGATCTCTCACGAAAATACCTGAGGGAGCTTTGCAAACTCCCCAATTTATTCACATGTCACATCCATCCACAGGCTTCAGTTCTGGCTGAGAGTCGATGGGGTCTCCGCACGCACCCTTCAACTCCTTCGGCTCTGCTCCACGTTTCCAGCTGCAATGTTTTAGCTTTGCTTCTCACATCTCTGCAAACTATGATGGGCGGTTTTGTTTTTGCTCAGAGGTTCAGTCTGTGGGTTTTTACAACATCCAACCATAAATTCACATGTCAAGACAAATGATTATCCCTTGATCCATGTCATTCTTACAAGTGTTTGAGACCTTTTAATGCTCTGAAGAGAAGCCATAAAGCAAAATGGCCATCTCCAAAGCCAGTGTTTGATTGGTTTACTGTAGAAAAATGGCAGATTCCGTGCTTCATATTTTCACATGAATTTATGGCAATACAAACAGTATCATGAATATTATATTCTTTGTCTGCTAAAGCAGTAATTTTCAACCACTGTGAGAGGTCATCAGGTGTTCTGTGGGAAATTATCCAGTTTCACTCAATTGGTCTAAAACATTTGATAAGTCACCAATTAATATCCGCAAATAATATGCCACTGATGAGTGTCTGCACTCTTTTTCAAAGTAATGCTGTGCCCCCCTGACGGTCCCTGACGGTCCCCCCCCCCCCCCGAGTATCTAATTAATTCAGTTTTCTATATCGCACAACATAACAACAGACGTCATTGAAGGTTACCTTTCTTATAGAACAGGTCTCTTACTTTTATTAAATTAACTATAAAACTGATGTTATTTATCTCATTTTCCTATCAGCATGACATTTCCCTCTCTCTTTCAAAACGCGTACACACACACACACACACACACACACACACACACACACACACACGAGTGTGCTCGTTCACGTGAACACTCCCACCAGCGGACTGAGAGCCAGCGTTGGAAAATAATAGTTCAGTTCTGATGATGACTGTTGTCATTAAAAGAACCACATGGCTTCATGATTGTCATGAGTGTTTGTGTCGGTGTCTGTCTGCCCCCTCTGCGCGTTTCACACTGACCACACTGGATTGAGAGACTATATTGTCATTATATTTACTGCATTAGGCTACACTGTGATTTTGTACGATTTTTGGTTGGTGGAGTGCCGCAGACTTTTTTCAGTGTGAAAAATGTGCCGTGACTCAAAAAGGGGTAGAGAAACACTGTGCTAAAGGATCCCCCAAAAATGCTACGCATTCAACCTTTAAAAAGCCAATTTCTCGGCAGTTGCCATGTTTGCTTCCTAGTTCCCTTCACCCCAACTCTGACCTGAGAGTCACACAGCCACACAGCCACCACCCTGAAGGACATGTCTCTCCACCAGTTTATGTTATTATCTTTTTTTTATTTTATTGCTGATAAAAGTTAATCAGACATATGAAAAAAGTTTTCCCTATATATTTGATTCATGCAACGCCTCCTGGCCTGGAGGTCCACAACTTTTTTTTTTACAAGGCCCTGGTCCTATAACTCACAAGCATGTCTCTGAAGTATGCAGAGAAAATGATGCTTTCACGGATGTGAACATTATGCCCAAGTGACCTTTAATATGTATTTCTATAAAGTCATTGCTGAGTAGTCGACCTCAACACATCCAAGATGGACAATGTGCCAACTCCCACAAAATGAAAACTCCTTGAGAAATGAATGAAAACAAACTAACTCTAACAAACAAACATACTGAGATTAATTGACTTCTTGTTGCCCAACAACAACTCAAGCCACTAAGACTCAATGTGATTAATTTACACTTTATTGATCAGTGAAAAGTTCTATAACCTGAGAATTGTATTGTTTGCTATGGAAAGGATTTTTCACTAAAAATGAGACTTTTAAAGCCGATAACTGATTTCAAAATGGCTGTTTTGGTTTGAGGCTCCACTCTAATGATCTAATGATCTTCACTCTGATTTGCGTCGTGCCGACCTGGATGTGACCAACATTTGGGTAAAACTTCAGTAAACATCATACAGTGTTCACCATAGCAGGTAACAGAACCTATATGTGCAAGGTACGTGCGTGTCATGTTGGATACAGCTGTATCTTGCACACTGCACCTTTAATCAACACTAACTCACTTCATATTTGAATTGAGCAGCAACTGGATTCACCGTCATGTTTCCCTCAGCTCCTCTGATGTGACCCAGTAACTGAGTGTGGGAATGGACACAGAAGTCCTCCTCCTGCTGCTGCTGCTGCTGCTGTGGAGAGCAGTGAGGTGTAGTTCACCTCCAGCACCACAGCAAGTGACAAATTAAAGGAGAATGGTCAGCCATGTCTGAGTTCAACCCAGGTGCCAGAGGTCAAACTAATAAAGTTACGACTAAGTGTAAAAGACACATCAAGTTGTCAGGGACTTTGTGACTTCATGCATCTTTTTTATTCTGCCTGACCAGGGTGAGGGCTGTTTCACAGGTGGCTGACCTGAGCGCTCACACCGCCTCAGCAGGAGCCTGTTAGGTCAGGATGTTTTACGTTTAGTGAGCCGATCTTTCTACTTTGTCTGTGGCACGAGACGAACCGCTCAACAAGATAATGAGCATCCTGACATGAGTTGCAGTGGCTCAGACACTCTGGAGACTTTAGTGTGTGGAACCTCCCTTTATGAAACACAGGAAAACATGGTCATACAGCTGTCTGACATTTTTTTTTTTTTACAGCACATTGTTTATACACAACAAACACATCTCAGAGTCTATCAGTCTGGATATATATATATATATATATATAAATATATATCAATGAAGATGGGAAGATGATTTCGAGAGAAAAACTACATATTCCACCTTTAATGCATCAGGTCAATATGAGGGTAAATCATTAGTGCACGTGTGGTGTCCTATCTATAAATAGAAATGGCCACATTACCATGCCAGTGATAATCATATATTATGTCTACACTGATCACCACACAAGATGTCAGTGAAAGGATGACTGTCATTACTTCCATTGGAGTAGCATTATATGACATATGATCCAGATGGCCTGACTCCCTGTACATATTTGGAGATATACTCCACACACCATGAGTGTGGATAAAAGCAGCCGGTGGAGTTTAGTATTGGCCACGTGTCTCAAGGCCTAAAGAAATAAAATTCAAAATCCACAGATGTTGATCTAAAAGCCTCCGGTTCCTTATCACTGTGCTGATATTTTTCTAGTGCTCGAGGAAAAAAAATACACAAATATAAACAGGTACAAATTGTGTGTACATGAGGTAGGAGAGAAACGGTTTACACAGGCGGCCTTGGCACAGATTTTCTTAAAACACCCTCATTTGTATCAGTGAAGGCAAAAAAACAGAAGCACTTATCTGTGTAATGTTATCAAAACCTCCACATACTGTGTTCTCCACGATGACCAAACAGTTTCATAAAAACAGTCCTAAGAAACATTTAAAAGGAGATATTTTTGTTTCTTATCATTTCAGTTTGGGAAACTGAAATTGTAAGGGTGTGATGTTCAGAAAACACATATTATCCACTGCTGCAGCTCCTCTCTTCAGCCTCTGTCTGAAACACTCTGCTCTACACGTCCTGTATAAAGTTTCAAGTTCTTGAATTGTCATATTAAGTTAACACAGGGCCGACATTATTGTTTCATTCATGCTTCACGCTGCAGACAAGAAACACCAGTTAACTCGTCAATAGGAATACAAAATAAAATTAAATGTAAAATAAAATCATATCAAATTAAAATGTCTATGTCATTAAATGATTAATAAAATAAAATAAAAGTGTTATGTAAAACAAGTTAAAATGTCATGTATGTAAAATAAAATAAAAATGGCACAGGAGGGTAGCCATGTTTTTACAGTAGCCCATGATGGACAAACTGAGCGCCTTTTGAGTTTAAATGTTAAGTGAAGAATACTATAGACTTTCTGCCATGCTTGGGAAGGTAGAGTGAGGTCAGAGATAATCAGCTCTAACATGCAGCTTCACCACTAGACATCGCCAAATCCCACATACAGCATCTTTACAGAATTGACTGAACCTTTTCAAAAAAAAATCAAACAAACTAGTGGAAAGAAATGTGACGATGCAAATGCAGCATCTTTAAAAGGGAAAATTCCAACGAATTATTTCCAGACTAATTCATCAGACTGTGTTAGTTGTAGCGTTAGCGTTAGCCTTCTTTACGTCTCAGCTGCAGCCAGACAGCATCTCCCCTGCCTCAGAGGGCACGGCCGAGTCTGGTGCCTTGCCCAAGGACCTTCGAGGCCCAGCGGTGATGGGGTGAGCGTGCGCCGTAGCTGCGCGGATTTGACTCCAGCTCACCCCCGGTAACTAGCATGCAGCTGGAGAGCGCCCAGCTCCGCCTGGCAGGGATCAAACTGACAACAACTGGTAATTGGGTGACCTCTTTACCTCCCTGCCAACTCGCCACCTCTCCGGAGTCCAAATGGACTAATCCACTTATTCTTCGCCGTGATCATGGAGACAGTTGACTCCGCTCGGGAGGAATCTAATCATAAAACATGATCTTGTTTTTCGTGCCAGGTGACGAATGTAAATCCGGCTCTCGTCTCCGGCGTGAACAAAGAAACCCATCGCTCTCTCCCGCTCGGTGTTTCTGACCCAACTCAAGGTGTCGGGCGCGTGAGGTTGATGCATGGCTGTATCTCTTCCTCGCGAGAGCAGGAGAAATATTATCACATTAACGCTCAATTTCCATTTTCTGTGAATCATTTCTTTTCCGCTCCACACCCGGGAACATATTTCATCCTTCAACGCAACCGGAGAAAAGCGTATAATACCAGTGATGTTGCTTAAATGATCATTTACCGTTGAAATGAAACATGGAACACGTCTGGGATGTACCCGGCGGAGATGTTCCATCCAAACGCTCCTCTGTAATCACGCCGCCTGACACGCAGCCACTTCTTTTCTATTATCAGCTGCAACACTGACAGTGGCCTTAAGTATTTTTTAATATTTGTTTATTTGTATGACGCATGTGTGGTGATGTGACGGGTGGCTGACGGCGGGGTCGTTATTCACGGCGCCAGCTCCGATTCTGAGAAATGAATTCAAGGAAACACGGCACGGGTGATAATGGCACCTTTCTATATTGATGGGCTTTTCACATGGATCAGAACTTAATGGGCTTCATAATTAACAGTGATGGTGCCTCTCCTCTATAGTTAGCCTTTGTCGGGGCAAAAACAAAATAGCAGGTTGACATTTCACAGATTACTTTTGCTATTGATCTGGCTCGTCCTACTGTGAGCGGCAGATGAGAAAGGCTAACCAGCTTTGCCTTTCAACCCGCGGACGTCCGCTGCCTTTGCCGCTTTCCTCCAAAGCCTGGGCGGAAAACATGGCTCATTAAATGTGTATTTGTGTGTGTGTGTGCGTACGTTGCCTCGCAGCATAGGTAGCATTAAGCTTGTTACCGTCAGTGAAGAAATAAATAAGAAAATGAAAAAAATAAAGGAAGTTATGAAAACACTTATTGCTTGCCCGGATTTAATGAATTGCTCCCTGAGTTAAGTATTACACTTGTTCCGAGATGCTCCCAAACTACTTTTGAGAGACAAACAATAATATCAAATGCCATCCTCAATGTAAACTGATTTACATGAAATCAAACCCCTACTGTCGATAACTACCATTATTTTTAACTTGTTTACTTCCAGTATCGCAGTCCGACAGTCCACCTTCATTATCCGGTGTGACGTTCAAATAAACACCTACGCAGAGAGGATTGCAATGCAGGAATGTAATCCAGCATCACCTCGTTTTAATGTTGTCTCATGGGTACCAGCCTCCCTCCCTCCCTCCTAATGCCAGCTCAGCGCAGAATGAAATCACCTCTAATGTACACTGCACATGTTGTTCACCTTTAAAGGCGCAGTGTGTAAGATTTGGCAACATCTAGAGATGAAGCTGCATGTTGTATCCATCACCCCACCCTCACCCTTCGGAGCATGCCGGAGAACCTACGGTAGCCCCAATGTGTCATTACAACTCAAAAGATGTTTAGCATGTTCACTCTGGGCATCTGTAAAAACATGGCCCCTGTAGAGAGGACCAGCTCCTCACGTAAAGATACATTCATAGGCTCATTAAAGGGTAATGGGGAAAGAAAGTAGTAATAAACAGGTGATTATAGATTCATGAAAATGACGGTATATTATTGTTTTGTAATATATTATACACTGCACCTTTAAAGTGCAGGGGGGAGAAGCATAATGTGGATTCCAGTTTGCAGCTGACAGATCCAGTGATGTTGTTGTTGTCACTGAAAATAAAGACAGTCTTGCAATTTAAAAAAAATAATATACCCATGAGATGTATTCATCTATTTATTTAATTTATTTATTATAAAGGAAGAAACAGTTTCTTTAATAATTACACTAATATCTTTTTCTGTTTTTATACCCTAGATTGAGCACCATGATTTTACAGTTGCCCAAAATGGACACACTTAACATATTCTTCACGTTTTATTGATAACTACATGTCTTACATGGGAAGCTCCAAAATGTAACTTCACCTTTACATTTCAATTCTTTTTCTTTTTTCTAAAAAGAAGTCTTCAAAACTTCTACTCTACTG